>CAJNDS010002820.1:260000-268712 GCA_905221605.1 Symbiodinium natans | reverse complement strand
TAGGGTTTATAGGGTTTATAGGTTTATAGGGTTTATAGGGTTTATAGGGTTTATAGGGTTTATAGGGTTTATAGGGTTTATAGGGTTTATAGGGTTTATAGGGTTTATAGGGTTTATAGGGTTTATAGGGTTTATAGGGTTTATAGGGTTTATAGGGTTTATAGGGTTTGTAGGGCTTTTAGGGTTTAGGGTTTAGGCGTCCTGAACAGGGTAAGAAAGGGTAGCGATTGGAACCCTAACCGGAAACCCCAAGACCCAAAAACCGCCAATCCCTGAACCTCCGATTCGTGTATTATATTGCTAGATTAGTATATGGGGGGTTTCCGAGAATGGGTGTACCCTTTCTTGGGGTTCTTAGAGTAAGGATTCTACTATATTTGGGGGCACATTAACAGCTTTAAAGGGTATCCCATGCTAATTTCGAGGGAAAACCAGATTAGCACGGGTACACGTCGCCGCCGCCGATCTTGATGGGAGGGAGGCCCTCCTGGCAGAGGTCTGCTGGGCTTACCTGGGACCCTCTTTACCTACAGTCTTCTGGGTTATACCTACTGATCAAGTTAGTTAGTACTAAACTGTAGGTTAAAAAGGTCCTGGGTAGGGTTTATGGGCCATGAGGTTTGGGAGTGTACGGATAGCTTCCCTTATACCTCCCAGAAGAGCCCCCCAAAAGCCAAACCCTCAACCTTAAGCCCTAAACCTCAAGCGATTCAGGGGTCGGCTCTCTGAGATCCTTCGCCCGGAAGTAGTTGTTGTCTCGGAGGCTGTAGCTGCAGCCGCAATACTCCTGTTTGTAGAAGTGGTGCTTGGCGTTGACCTGTGCAGGCTTCGAACGTTGACATACCTTGCTGTTTCTGCGTTACATTGTGACATATGTATGTATGTATGTATGTATGTATGAATGTATGTATGTATACATATATATATATATATATATATGGATGTATGCATGTATGTATGTATATTTATTTGTTTATTTATCTATTTTTCTTTATTTACGTATTTATTTATTTATACTTATATCAATATTTATACTTATATTTCTATTCATGTTTGTATTTACATTTACATATTACATACATCTAGCTGGCTTTTTGTTTCAGGGGGGGAGGGGTGCAAGCACTGTAGGCAACCCAGAGACGCAGATTCAAGCCTCACCACTGCTCAACCCCCCGAAGCCCTCCAAGAATCCCAGCGTTTGTAGCAAGAACCGCAAACGCCAAACCCTAAGCCTTAAACCCTAAACCCTAAACCCTAAACCCTAAACCCTCCCCGCGCCTCATACTTCCGTTCATTCATCACCTCTGTCTGCCAGTCGTAGACCCAGTAGGTCACCCCGGGATAGTTGAAGGCGGCCTTAACACCCGAGGCGTTCACCTGATTGGCATCCTTCCACCTCGGGAGGAGCTTCTTCTAGGAAGTTTCGGGTTAGGGTTTAAGGTTTTTGGGGTTTTGGGGTTGTGGGGTTTAGGGTTTAGGGTAAAGTTTAGGGTTTAGGGTTTGGGAAGGTATATTCGAGTCCTCTAGGGATTGGAAGAATCATCCAGTGCTAGAAGGGAACGATGTTGGTAAGCTACCTTGGCTCCTGCGTGAGGGATTTGGGGTCTTAGGGCTGAGTGGGACAGGGCTTCCAGAGGGTTCAGGGTTTAGGGTTTAGGGTTTAGGGTTTAGGGTTTAGGGTCTAGGGTTTAGGGTTTAGGGTGGTTGAAGAGGTTTAGGGGTTTGGGGCTTTCTTAAGAGTTCTGTAGAATGGTAAACCCTAAACCCTGAACCCTAAACCCTAAACCCTAAACCCTAAACCCTAAACCCTAAACCCTGAACCCTAAACCCTAAACCCCAAACCCCAAACCCTAAACCCTAAACCCTAAACCCACCTGCTCGTCGCATTGGTCGTGGTAAACCACTGGAAGCCATGCTCGTGGGCATGCAAGGCAGTTCGCTCCAGGCGCATGTCGAAGCCTGGGTTTGGGGTTTAGGGTTTAGGGTTTAGGGTTTGGGGTTAGGGTTTGGGGTTTAGGGTTTAGGGTTTAGGGTTTGGGGTTTGGGGTTTAGGGTTTGGGGTTTGGGGCTTAGGGTTTAGGGTTTGGGGCTTGGGGCTTGGGGTCTAGGGTTTAGGGTTTAGGGTTTGGGGTTTAGGGTTTAGGGTTTAGGGTTTGGGGTTTAGGGTTTAGGGTTGAGGGTTGAGGGTTTAGGGTTTAGGGTTTAGGGGATCCCCAAACTCCTCTAGTGCACTGATTTGGAGCAGTCATCTTAAGCAAGCCTTCGGAAAAACTGCAAAAACAAGCATGCGAGGCAGGGTTCTTACTCTTGGTATCCCCAAAAGGACAGCCAATATACACTCACCATGATTCCGAAGGGAAGATGCCTACACTCGCCGAAACCCTGATAAATCCCCCTAAGCCCTTAGTGGGGCTTGATCTTGACGTTATGGTCTCGCTTTGGGGACCTTGGTGATGGCATTATTCGTCTAGGATGCCAACAGGGCACACAAAATTCAGATCAAACCCCCCCCCCCCCCCCTATACCTTTTTTGGGCCACTTGTCATACGGTAGGAACCAAGAATTCTAGTAAAACACACACACACACACACACAAATATATATATATATATAATAAGTATAAGTATATATGTCTTATTTTTTGCATATATATATATATATGCATAGGTGTTTTGTAACAACATCGGAGCCCAGGATCAAGAAAACACCTGCAAAGGAAAGCCGCCTGCTCAAAAAGGGCCCAGGGGCACATGGAGCACCTTGGCCCTCTCTCAAGGCAATACTCCATTCCCTTTGCCCGGGCATACCACCTTGCTGGCCACCCTAAACCCTAAACCCTAAACCCTAAACCCTAAACCCTAAACCCTGGAAGGCTCCTCAAGGAGCAGGGGAGTCAGGCGTAGAGAGGCTTAGAAACACAGAGGGTATTGACTGTAGGGATGTTTTGGGTGGCGGGTTTTGGGTTTCGGGCCATTGGGGTCGAAGGCTTCCTCCCTGTCGGTCACCGAAACAGCCTAAGGCTGTGGCCCGGAAAAGCTGCTGTTAAGTCAGTCTGGTCGCTCTTCTACGTCGTAGTCGCAGTCCACGAAAGGAATACCCAGGGCCTCCGCGTAGCGAACATTCTCATTCTTGCGAATCTCGTACTCCTCACGACGCTCTACCCGGACCCTTTCGGGTAGCTCCTCTATTGCGGGGCCCCTGATTCTATGAAAAAGAATAGATACCCCCCCAGAAGGAAGTACAATCAAAGACTACTTCTACAGGAAGAGCCTACAGAAATGCAGGTTTGCGCATCTTAAGGTGGGGCAAGTGCCCCAAATGAGATTGCAACCCGTCATGAGCATCGCTGCCCTGCGTAGAACTGAAGGGCATTGGGTACGCTGCGAAAACGTTGAGAGGAATGCCTAGGGTGCAGTCACAATAAAGCCTAGGCCCTCAACCCTGAACCCCAAGACCCTAAACCCCAATCCCCGCACCCCACACCCTGAGCAGCGAAGCTTGCGTTGGGGATAAGGGTTTGGGATTCAGGGTCAAAGAAGCCACCCAAAACCCTAAACTCTTAAACCCTAAACCCTAAACCCTAAACCCCACCCGAATTGCCCCCCCCAAAGCCCCCTCTCTGGGTCTCCTTGCGGGGATGGATGTTCGGGTTGTAGAAAAACACCGTCACATCCAGGCCCTGGCTGTGCATCTCCTCAATCATGGCTCCTGTTGACCCTAAACCCTAAACCCTAAACCCTAAACCCTAAACCCTAAACCCTAAACCCTAAACCCTAAACCCTAAACCCTAAACCCTAAACCCTAAACCCTAAACCCTAAACCCTAAACCCTAAACCCTAAACCCTAAACCCTAACCTAAACCCTAAACCCTAAACCCTAAACCCTAAACCCTAAACCCTAAACCCTAAACCCTAAACCCTAAACCCTAAACCCTAAACCCTAAACCCTCCTGAAGATTCTTTAGACGCCCTGTCCTGAGCACGGTGCGCAGCACGAGTGCAGGAGCACCTTCTCTCCTGGCTTGGGCTGCCTGGCCTGGGAGGCTAGGGGTTTAGGAGTTTAAGGTTTAGGGTTTAGGGTTTAGGAGTTTAGGGTTTAGGGTTTTAGAGTTTAGGAGTTTAAGAGTTTAGGGGTGTAGGAGTTTGGGAGTTTAGGAGTTTAGGAGTTTAGGGTTTAGGGTTTACGAGTTTAGGGGTTTAGGGTTTAGGGGTTTGGGGTTTACGGTTTGAGGTTTCTGGGTTTAAGGTTTGAGGTTTACGGGTTTCAGGGTTGAGGGTTTAAGGTTCAGGGTTACGTATACCCTTCAATCATGGCATGAGGGGGGCGGGGGGGCATGCGACGCTCAATCTTAGGGTTCAGCGAGTCCCCATGGAAGTTCTTTAAGGTGTTAGGGTTTCAGGCTTGAGATTTAGGGTTTAGGGTTTAGGGGTTAAGGTTTAGGGTTTAGGGTTTAGGGTTTAGAGTTTAGGGTTTAGGGCTTGAGATTTTAGGGTCTAGGGTTTAGGATTGAGGGTTTGCAGGCTCTGACAGTCAGCGTTGAGGGGTTTGAGGTTTTAGGGCGTCACATTCTACGGGCACAACCCTGGAACTAAACCCTAAACCCTAAACCCTAAACCCTAAACCCCAAACCCTAAACCCTAAACCCTAAACCCTAAACCCTAAACCCCAAACCCTAAACCCTAAACCCTAAACCCTAAACCCTAAACCCCAAACCCCAAACCCTAAACCCTAAACCCTAAACCCTAACCCTAAACCCTAAACCCTAAGAGGCCTTCGGGGCCTTGCTCTGCTGGCGATCGCTCTTGGCCGCAGCGGCCGTCTCCTTCGACACGAAGAGGCAGGCGTCACCGTAGGACCTCACCAACTCAAGGCGCCTAAACCCTGAACCGTAGGGTTTAGGGTTTAGGGTTTAGGGTTCAAAGTTTAGGTTTAGGGTCCAGGGTTTAGGGTTTAGGGTTCACACCCTGAACCCTCAGACCCTCAAACCTCTGAACACCAGAGGGCTTAAGGCTCTAGGGCTTAGGGTTTAGGCCTATATCACAGCTCGCCATATATTGACCCTACAACTGCCCCAGAATTGCCCTATGATAGGCCTTATACTGCACCCTGTAAACCCTATGAACCCTTAACAACTTACGGCCCTTTGGCCCGCATGCCCTAAACCCTACGCCTTAAACCCTCATGCCCTAAACCCTAAACCCTCAAGCCCTACAGCCCTAAACCCTAAACCCCAAAGCCCGAAAGCCCGAAAGCCCTAAACCCTAAACCCTAAACCCCCTAAACCCTAAACCCATGCTCTAACCCTGGAGTCGAGAAACAGGAAGCGATACTTGTTGGCGATCGCGTGTGCGTACGCAGTGAGCAAGGTCGTCCGGGAGCGAAAGGCGGCCACCAGCAACAGCAGGGTGCTGTCCTTACAACACCAAACCCTAAGTAAGCCCTAAGCCCAAGCCCTAAGCCCTGAGCCCCTACACCTTCACGCTTAAAACCTTAAGCCCTTAAGCCCTTCAACCCTTAAACCCTTCAACCCTTAAAGCCTGAAGCCCTTTTAAACCCTTTAAGCTTCAACCTTAACCTCCCGGAAAGCCCAAAAGAGTCCTTTTTGATTCAGTCACATCCCTTGAATCATAGAAGGATCCCTGCTGAAGTTTGCTCCTGCTGAAGTTTAAGGATTCAGGGTTCAGGGCTTCGGGTTTTAAGGGTTAAGGGGTTTAGGGTTTTGAGGGATGATGGGTTTTCTGGGAGGCTTACAGTGTGAAGGTTGCTCAGCTTTTCACAAGGCACGCTTTGAACACGCCACAGGCACCAAGACAGCCCCACGGATCTCGAGTTCTCTCATTGCAGGAGTGTTGGGACTGCGGGTTTGGGGTTTTGGGCTCAGGGCTCGTTGTGTGTAAATGGAGATGGGGTATATTGGATCATCTAGCTCGGACTTTGCAGACTTTCGGACATGAAAGTCCGAAGACCCCTAGACCCTAGACCCTAAACCCTGAACCCCAAACCCTAAACCCTAAACCCTGAGCCCCCCTCCTCCCCCAACCCCAACCCACCAAGACCTGAGCTCAATGACATGTAAACCCTAAACCCTAAACTCTAAACCCTAAACCCTAAACCCTAAACCTTAAACCCTGAACCCTGAACCCTGAACCCCAAACCTCCTGCCCAGCATCCGGCTGGTGGAAGTTCGTCACCAGGTCTTGGACCACCTTGAAGCGGTAGCCGGGAACGATGCACAAGCTCGTTGAGCCGGACACCTCGAGAAGTCCCCACAGGGAGATGTTGGGAGTTGTAGCGTTTAGGGTTTAGGGTTTGGGGTTTGGGGTTTGGTGTTTGGGGTTTAGGGTTTAGGGTTTAGGGTTTAGGGTTTACGGCTTAGCGATTTGGATTATAGACCTTCGGATTCTATGAGGTGTATGAGTGAAATGAGGGTTCGGAGCTTAAAGGTTTTAGGTGTCAAGCTGCGGGGTTTAGGGTTTAGGCTTTCGGGTGTGGCAATTGAAGGTGCAAAGCTTACAACCCTTGCACCCCTAATCCTAAAAGTCCCCTCACAGGGGTACCACACGTCAAAAAGACTCCCTTCTAGAAACCCTAAAACCCTAAAACCCTAAAACCCTAAGACCCTAAGACCCTAAAACCCTAACACCCTAAAACCCTAAAACCCTAAAACCCTAAAACCCTAAAACCCTGAAACCCTAAAACCCTGAAACCCTAAAACCCTAAAACCCTGAAACCCTAAAACCCTAAAGCCCTAAAACCCTAAAACCCTACAACCCTGAAACCCTAAATCCCTAAAACCCTAAAACCCTAAAACCCTAAAACCCTAAAACCCTAAAACCCTAAAACCCTAAAACCCTAAAACCCTAAAACCCTACAACCCTGAAACCCTAAATCCCTAAAACCCTAAAACCCTAAAACCCTCAAACCCTAAAAAACCCTAAACCCTATAAACCCTAAACCCAGCCCTTGAACGTCTCTTCAGGACCGAGGGTCCTTCGTAAGTCCAGCCTCCCTGGCATCTTCGCCCAGACGCCGCAACACGGCCGCGGCCGGAAGGCAGCCGCCGTCCTTCTGCGTTTTGGGGTTTAGGGTTTAGGGTTTAGGGTTTAGGGTTTAGGGTTTCAGGTTTCAGGGTTTCAGGTTTCAGGGTTTAGAGCAGCCGCGCTCCTTCTGCTCCGGCTCTGCGCAGGGTTGAGGGTGTACAGGGTTTGTAAGGTTTACAAGGTTTACAAGGTTTATAAGGTTTGTAAGGTTTGTAAGGTTTACAAGGTTTGTAAGGTTTATAAGGTTTATATGGTTCGGAAGGTATGTAAGGTTTATAAGAATTATAAGGTTTATGCGGTTTGGGGGTGGGGTTAGGGCTTAGGGAGCTGAACTGTTTGTTTAAGGGGGGGGGGGGGGGGGGGGCTAAGGCAAAGCCTCATCAAATCCTAAACACTTTCGACCCTAAAGAAACTCCTGCAGCCTTAAACTCAACCCTAACACCCCGGCGGCCCCTAGCACCAAAAACCCAAAAAGCCCCACTTTATGGGTACTTACAACCCCAATCACAACTGGACTTATGAGCCCCCTAAGTCCTCAAAATAGGGTATAAGCAGACATATGACTGGGGTTCAAAGTACCTACGAACCTCCAAGCACACCCCAAACCCTAGAAGTTCAGCTACCCTAAACCCTAGACCCGAAGCCCTAAACAATAAACCCGAAGCGCTAAACCCTAAACCCTAAACCCTAAACCCCTAAACCCTAAACCCTAAACCCTAAACCCTAAACCCTAAACCCTAAACCCTAAACCCTAAACCTTAAACCCAAACCCTACTAGAACCTTAGGTCTTCCCAAGGTCCTTCTCCAGGCCGTAGGCCTCCCACTGCCCCAGGCGGAGGCCCGCGAGGTCACCGCGTCGGCGCGCAGCCAGCCAATACCTAGGGTTTAGGATTGAGGGTTTAGGCGTTAAAGGTTTTTAAAGGTTTTTACAGGGTTTTAAAGGTTTTTAAAGGTCTTTAAAGGTTTTTAAAGGTTTTTCAAGGTTTTTAAATAAAGGTTTTTAAAGGTTTTTAAGGGTTTAGGGTTTAGGGTTTAGGGTTTAGGGTCTAGGGTTTAGGTTTATTTAGGGTTTGGGGATTAGGGTCGAGTTTATTATAAGTACCCTTGCCCGAACAAACCCTACAAAACCCTACGAAACCCTCAAGCTTACAAACCCCAAACCCTTCGCACGAAACCCCAAATCCCAAAACCCAAGTCCTAAGCCGGAAGTCCTCTTTGGACTTCTTCTTGTCTCCAAGGTACAGGGACTCCAGCGTTCGGACCGTGGTGGTTCCCACCGCCACCACCTTATTTAGGAGCCTTTTAGGTGTTTGTAAAAGGGTTGGGCTAGAGAGGGTAGCTTAGGGTAGTTCAGGTTGGCTCAATTCAGGGTTCTGAAGCTAAACCCTAAACCCTAAACCCACAAAGCCTAGGGGCGGGCCGCTGCTCCTCCAAGCTTTTCGCGACAGCCTCGATGGCCGAGACCTCCATGGAGAAGGACTCGGCGTGCATCGCGTGCTCGGCGACCTGCTTCGCGGTCACCGGGCGGAAGGTCCCCGCGCCCACATGCAGCGTCACAGCCGAGTGGCCGATGTTCTGCGCCTGGAGAGTTTCCAGGAGGCCTTGGGTAAAGTGGAGCCCGGCGGTTGGCGCCGCGACGCTGCCACAGGCATCTTCCCGCGCGTAGACGGTC
>CAJNDS010002820.1:237500-255000 GCA_905221605.1 Symbiodinium natans | reverse complement strand
CTCGGGGCATCAGAGACTCTGTGTGTGCTACGCCTACTACTATCGAAGCTCTATCTTGTAGGGTGCAAGCATTATTATTCACCTAGGGCGCAAGCATTATTATTCACCTACCACGCGTGCATAATAAGAATACGAAGTGCTCATGCGGTAATAAAGTGAAGATACGGACCAGTAAACGTCTTATGATATTGATGAGGATAGTAATACGGGGGCCTAAATAGTGCTCAACAGGCGGACCACACAAAAGCAGGGGGTTTCCTTGCGTGCCCAAGGGGCCCCTGAGTACAAGGGCAACAGCCCGGCGGGGTCGGCGTCGGCGGGGCCCAGGCCGAACAAGATCAAGGCGAAGAGGGGGATGGAGAGGAAGACCGACATCTGCGAGATGGCCGGGGGGCCGTGATCCGGGAAGCGCCGGAAGACGAAGTCCAGCAAGACACCCCCCAGCATGCTGGAGAGGGCCGTGCCGATGTTGAAGAATGCGTAGATGGAGGCCGCCTCGGCATTGGAGAAGCAGTTCAGCTCCAGCCACATGGTGAGGTAGCTGAAGGCGAACCACGGCGCAGTTCCGAAAATGCCCTGGCCGATGATCACCAGGAAGGTGGGCAAGCAGATGATGGACCGGAGCTTGGGCACCTCCTCCTTCACGATCTGCCACATGCTCCGCTTCTCCTCCCTTGGCACATCTGTCACCAGCAGCAGCACGAGCACCCCCACCACACCGCTCACGGCGGCGATCACCGTGAGCGCGAACTGCCATCCGGCCATGGCCCCGACTGCCTTTGGGGGTGCAGAAAATACCGAACTGCAAGTTTCATTATGCTATTGGCTGTTGTAGCCACTGAACTCATAGGCCCTACACTGCCCTACACCATACAGCCGCTTCTTAAGGGGGCTCACTTGATATCCTGGAGAACCCTTTGCGCGCCGAGGCTCGTGGGGCGCCATGCTGGTGGCGAAGGCTGTGAAGGCCGTCTGGCCCAGCGCCCCCGTGGAGAGCAGAAAGCCGAAGGCTTTGCCGCGGAAGTACACCGAGCTCTTGTCCTGGGGGGGGCTTTTGGGGGGTTTGTAGGGGGCTGGGGCTGATGGTTTTTGTTTTGGGATTGGTGGTTTCTCTCGGGGTTTCGGGGATCATGTAACAAGGCAAGGCACTTCAATAGGTAAACAGAACATTTACCTCATGATCCGAGCGTCTGCCACCAAGCTGAAGAGGAGCGGCTGCACTATGCCCAAGCCTACGCCGTTGACGGCGCGGAAGGCCGTCATGGCTTGCAGGTCTGGGGCGAGGGCACAGCCTAGCAAGCCCAAAGCCCACACAACGCTGCCCACGCAGATGAGCAGCGGTCGGGGCAGGCGATCTGCCAGGAATCCCGCGGGCAACGCAAAGACGGACTCGAAAACACCGCGCACGAGGCCCAGATTGCCCAATCCTCCCGGCGTGGTCTGGTAGTGCCGCGCGATCTCGCCGTAGACTGCTGGCAGCGCCATGTTGTCCGTGTTCCACATGACCATGACCAGGAAGAGCACCAGCATCTGCAGGACCCAGTTCCACTGGGACTCTCTTTCTTGCACTGGAGCCTTCTCGCTGCAGTGGGCGCTTCCCTTCTCACTGCAAATGCTGCTCGTGCTCTTCGCCTTCATCTCGGTCGACATAATGCTTCGCGGTTTACGGTCCAACGTGTCTTGAGCCCAAAATCTTCGAAGACTGCCCCACTCAGAGCGCAGGGGTCTTGTCTGTCGAGCTCCCTAAGCCCTAAACCCCAAACCCTCCTCCGCATGCTCAACCTCCTGCGCCCCATCAGAGCAACCTGCGCAATTTGGGCACCACAAGAGCGACACAGAGCAAAACAAAAAAGGCGGCATAATTTATGTTCCGACGCAACTCGAGGTCGTCATTCCGGGCAGGACTCGGCACTTCTCCAGCAGCAGGTCCATCTGTACAAGAGTCACCTGTGCCGAGACTTGGAGGCTATAACCCCCAGACCGGCACAAGAGAAAGCCGCTCTGCGGCGACCTTTTTGAATTAAAACCCGACAGTTTGCGTGACCAAGGAGTTGCCTTCAAATGCGGAGTTTGCTGAAATAACCGGCGGATGGGTTCTCTGTAGAAACCGCGTCGCCTCATTTGGTTGATCTGGCACCCCATGGTGCCACGGACCAGGAGACAAGTCAAGGACACCTTTGATTCAAAAACATTCCCAAGAGATGCGAGGTTGAGAGCATTTTTGCAAGGCGTCTCGCCTTACTCAGCATTCGCTCTCAAGCCTCTCCTCCTGCTCCTTGCCCTCCTTCTCCCGTGTCTCCTGCAAGCGCCGGTCGCGGGGATAGGTGTAGTGCGCCACGCAGTAGAAGAGGAAGCAAATGCTGAAGCCGATCGCCGACACGGTGAAGACGCCCTTGCCCAACTTGCGAGCGTCTTCCGGAGAGCAGCTGTGGTTGTTGGCGGTCTCAGCGCTGAATCCGAAGACCTGGTCGGTGAGCCAACCCACCGCAGGCTGACCAAAGGCGCCGATGGTGCCCTCGACGCAACGGTCCAGGGCATAGATGTAGGTGTAGCGGGCGCGCGGCACCACGTCGCTGAACATCTTGTTGTTCATGACCATGTTCCAGGCGATCAAGGTGCCCGTGACCAGGAAGACCTTGTTTTGTGAGCAAGAGCAAAAAGGAACCCGACAATCGGGGCATCAGAGACTCTGTGCGCGCTACGCCTACTACGATCGACTCTCTGTCCATTTGTCGGGTACAAGGCGGACCACACAAAAGCGCGGGGGTCTCCTTGCGTGCCCAAGGGGCCCCGGAGTACAAGGCCAGCAGCCCGTCGGAATCGGCGTCGCCGGGGCCCAGGCCAAACAAGATCAAGGCGAAGAGGGGGATGGAGAGGAAGACCGACAGCTGGGAAATGGCAGGGGGGCCGTGATCCGGGAAGCGCCGGAAGATGAAGTCCAGCAAGACACCCCCCAGCATGCTGGAGAGGGCCGTGCCGATGTTGAAGAAGGCGTAGATGGAGGCCGCCTCGGCATTGGAGAAGCAGTTCAGCTCCAGCCACATGGTGAGGTAGCTGAAGGCGAACCACGGCGCAGTTCCGAAAATGCCCTGGCCGATGATCACCAGGAAGGTGGGCAAGCAGATGATGGACCGGAGCTTGGGCACCTCCTCCTTCACGATCTGCCACATGCTCCGCTTCTCCTCCCTTGGCACATCTGTCACCAGCAGCAGCACGAGCACCCCCACCACACCGCTCATGGCGGCGATCACCGTGAGCGCGAACTGCCATCCGGCCATGGCCCCGACCGCCTTTGGGGGGGCTGGGAGAGCGCGGTCACGATACACTTAGGCCCACAAGACCAATACAGCTCCTTCTTAGGGGTTCACTTTATCCCTGTAACTTGTTGGGGCTCGATTTTGCTTTGCGGCCGAGGCTCGTGGGGCGCCATGCTGGTGGCGAAGGCTGTGAATGCCGTCTGGCCCAGCGCCCCCGTGGAGAGCAGAAAGCCGAAGGCTTTGCCGCGGCCGTACACCGAGCTCTTGTCCTCGCTCCGGCTTTTGGGGGTCTACAGGAGGGCTTATGGAGGCTTATAGGGTTTTGTGGACTTCAACAAGGGAACGCCTACCTCGTGATCCGAGCGTCTGCCACCAAGCTGAAGAGGAGCGGCTGCACTATGCCCAAGCCGATGCCGTTGACGGCGCGGAAGGCCGTCATGGCTTGCAGGTCCGGGGCGAAAGCACAGCCCAGCAAGCCCAAAGCCCAAACAACGCTGCCCAGGCAGATGAGCAGGGGTCGGGGCAGGCGATCTGCCAGGAATCCCGCGGGCAACGCAAAGACCGACTCGAAGACTCCACGCACCAGGCCCAGATTGCCCAGTCCTCCCGGCGTGGTCTGGTAGTGCCGCGCGATCTCGCCGTAGACTGCTGGCAGCGCCATGTTGTCCGTGTTCCACATGACCATGACCAGGAAGAGCACCAGCATCTGAAGGACCCAGTTCCACTGGGACTCTCTTTCTTGCACTGGAGCCTTCTCGCTGCAGTGGACGCTTCCCTTCTCACTGCAGGTGCTGCTTGTGCTCATCGCCTTCATCTCGGTCGACATAATGCTTCGCGGTTTACGGTCCAACGTGTCTCGAGCCCAAAATCTTCGAAGACTGCCTGAACCGCACTCAGGGCGCGGGGGGCTTTGGGTTTAGCTCACCCAAGTCTGGAGGAGTTTGTCCCCTTTTTGCCAGGGTACTCTGAGTTGTGTTAATGTTGCTCAAACCCCGAAAACCACCGTAATACTCGATACTCTCATGAACTAAACCCTAAACAAGGTGCAAGATCCAGGATGCTCTGAACAAAAACTTCTTGTTGGAAGGGCTCGGAGGGTACTCCTGCTCAGCGCGCCAACCTCCTATGCCCCATCAGAGCAAACGCGCACATGGGAACCACCATAGCGACATGAGCAAGAGGGCGGCACAAGCACATGTTCCGATGCAACTTGAGGTCGGCATTCCGGGCTGGATGGGCTGGACACTGTACTGCTCCAGCAGGTCCATCTGTACAAGAATCACCTGTGCCGAGACTTGGAAGCTATAACCCCCAGACTGGCACAAGAGAAAGCCGCTCTGCGGCGACCGTTTGAATTAAAACCCGTGACAATGCCATGACTAAGGAGTCGCTTCAAATGCGATTTGCTAAAATAACCGGCGGATGGGTTCTCTGTGGAACCGTGTCGCCTCATCTGGCACCCCATGGTGCCACGGACCAAGAGACACGTCAAGGACACCTTATCTTCAAAAACATTCCCAAGAGACGTGAGGTTGAGAGCATTTTTGCAAGGCGTCTCGCCTTGCTCAGCATTCGCTCTCAAGCCTCTCCTCCTGCTCCTTGCCCTCCTTCTCCCGTGTCTCCTGCAAGCGCCGGTCGCGAGGATAGGTGTAGTGCGCCACGCAGTAGAAGAGGAAGCAAATGCTGAAGCCGATCGCCGACACGGTGAAGACGCCCTTGCCCAACTTGCGAGCGTCTTCCGGAGAGCAGCTGTGGTTGTTGGCGGTCTCAGCGCTGAATCCGAAGACCTGGTCGGTGAGCCAACCCACCGCAGGCTGACCAAAGGCGCCGATGGTGCCCTCGACGCAACGGTCCAGGGCATAGATGTAGGTGTAGCGGGCGCGCGGCACCACGTCGCTGAACATCTTGTTGTTCATGACCATGTTCCAGGCGATCAAGGTGCCCGTGACCAGGAAGACCTTGTTTTGTGAGCAAGAGCAAAAAGGAACCCGACAATCGGGGCATCAGAGACTCTGTGCGCGCTACGCCTACTACGATCGACTCTCTGTCCATTTGTCGGGTACAAGGCGGACCACACAAAAGCGCGGGGGTCTCCTTGCGTGCCCAAGGGGCCCCGGAGTACAAGGCCAGCAGCCCGTCGGAATCGGCGTCGCCGGGGCCCAGGCCAAACAAGATCAAGGCGAAGAGGGGGATGGAGAGGAAGACCGACAGCTGGGAGATGGCCGGGGGGCCGTGATCCGGGAAGCGCCGGAAGATGAAGTCCAGCAAGACACCCCCCAGCATGCTGGAGAGGGCCGTGCCGATGTTGAAGAATGCGTAGATGGAGGCCGCCTCGGCATTGGAGAAGCAGTTCAGCTCCAGCCACATGGTGAGGTAGCTGAAGGCGAACCACGGGGCAGTTCCGAAAATGCCCTGGCCGATGATCACAAGGAAGGTGGGCAAGCAGATGATGGACCGGAGCTTGGGCACCTCCTCCTTCACGATCTGCCACATGCTCCGCTTCTCCTCCCTTGGCACATCCGTCACCAGCAGCAGCACGAGCACCCCCACCACACCGCTCACGGCGGCGATCACCGTGAGCGCGAACTGCCATCCGGCCATGGCCCCGACCGCCTTTGGGGGGGCTGGGAGAGCGCGGTCACGATACACTTAGGCCCACAAGACCAATACAGCTCCTTCTTAGGGGTTCACTTTATCCCTGTAACTTGTTGGGGCTCGATTTTGCTTTGCGGCCGAGGCTCGTGGGGCGCCATGCTGGTGGCGAAGGCTGTGAATGCCGTCTGGCCCAGCGCCCCCGTGGAGAGCAGAAAGCCGAAGGCTTTGCCGCGGCCGTACACCGAGCTCTTGTCCTCGCTCCGGCTTTTGGGGGTCTACAGGAGGGCTTTTGAGTTGCTTGTGGACTTGTCAAAGGGGCTTGCGGCTTAGGGTTCATATGTCAAGGCACTAGCGGGTCATTTCACACCTAGGCCATCACAACAAAGGAGCGCTTACCTCGTGATCCGAGCGTCTGCCACCAAGCTGAAGAGGAGCGGCTGCACTATGCCCAAGCCTACGCCGTTGACGGCGCGGAAGGCCGTCATGGCTTGCAGGTCCGGGGCGAAAGCACAGCCCAGCAAGCCCAAAGCCCACACAATGCTGCCCAGGCAGATGAGCAGGGGTCGGGGCAGGCGATCTGCCAGGAATCCCGCGGGCAACGCAAAGACCGACTCGAAGACTCCGCGCACCAGGCCCAGATTGCCCAATCCTCCCGGCGTGGTCTGGTAGTGCCGCGCGATCTCGCCGTAGACTGCTGGCAGCGCCATGTTGTCCGTGTTCCACATGACCATGACAAGGAAGAGCACCAGCATCTGAAGGACCCAGTTCCACTGGGACTCTCTTTCTTGCACTGGAGCCTTCTCACTGCAGCGGGCGCTTCCCTTCTCACTGCAGGTGCTGCTTGTGCTCATCGCCTTCATCTCGGTCGACATAATGCTTCGCGGTTTACGGTCCAACGTGTCTCGAGCCCAAAATCTTCGAAGACTGCCTGAACCCCGCTCAGAGAGCTCACTCAAGTCTGGAGGAGCTTTTCCGGTGACCTCCTAATCTTGGAGAATCCTGGAGAGCACTTCTGCGCCTCAACCCTAAACCCTAAACCCTAAACCCTGAACCCTAAACCCTAAACCCATCAGGGCGGCTGGTCACCAAGCTCTCCTGTGACGCCCGGCCTCGGGCTCTCGCAAGGCCTGGCTCCAGCCGACAAAAGTCGACCTGGCGGGAAACCGGGTATTGCAAGGGTGGGGGGGGGGGGGGGGGGGGGTGGTTAGGGTTTAGGTTTTAGGGTTTAGGGGTTTTAGGGTTTAGGGTTTGGGTTTGGGGTTTGGGGGGGTTTGGGGTTTGGGGTTTGGGGTTGGGGTTTGGGGTTTGGGGTTTGGGGTTTGGGGTTTGGGGTTTGGGGTTTGGGGTTGGGGGGTTGGGGTTTGGGGTTTGGGGTTTGGGGTTTGGGGTTTTTGGGGTTTGGGGTTTGGGGTTTGGGGTTTGGGGTTTGGGGTTTGGGGGGGTTTGGGGTTTGGGTTTACGGTTTGGGTTGGGGGTTTGGGTTTAGGGCGTAGGGTTTGGGGTGGGAAGCCCGGAAATTTGGGATTGAGGGGGGGGCGGTTTGGTGGGGCTTTTGGCGGGGGATTGGGGGGGAGGGGGGGGGGGGAGGGGGGAATCTTCAAGGTTACTTGAGGATCCGGGAAGGGCTTCGCATGTAGGAATTGGGGGGTGTTTGGGGTGTAAAAACAGAGGGTTTAGGCTTTCAAGCCCTGAGCAGGACTTCCTTCGTGTGTGGAAGGGAAGTGACAGTGCACCAGGCCCGGGCGTCCTAAAAACCAACTGAACTCCTCGAGGGTTTAGGGTTTAGGGTTTAGGGTTTAGGGTTTAGGGTTTAGGGTTTAGGGTTTAGGGTTTAGGGTTGAGGGTTGAGGGTTGAGGGTTGAGGGTTGAGGGTTGAGGGTTTAGGGTTTAGGGTTTAGGGTTTAGGGTTTAGGGTTTAGGGTGCGCTCTCAAGTCTGCGGGTTTGTTCGAAGTTCTCGGGTGTTTTTTTGCTTCGTTTTTCATGTTTCCTCTCTTTGGGGGGTGGGGCTGTTTCAAAGACAGTGCATTCCGAATCGTCACTGGGCTAAACAAGGACCCCCCCCCCCCTAAACCCTAAACCCTAAACATCCCTAAACCCTAAACGTCCCTAAACTCAAAACCCCAAAACCCTAAACCCTAAACCCAAAAAGGCTGCGGACAGCGCCCCTAAGCTCGAAGCGCGGAAACGCAGAAAGTCGGACTTAGGGTTTGGGATTTCGGGCTTCTCAACCCCAGATCCTCTAACCCTAGCAGCCTTGCAGGACCGAGAGGTGCTAGAACCCCTACATACCCTAAACCCTAAACACCCGTAATCCGAAGCCCTGCAATTATCCCCCCCAAACCCTAAACCCTAAACCCTAAACCCTAAACCCGAAACCCAAGTTCGGCCTCAGGAAGGCCTGGAGGGAGTCTCGGTGCGTCGGCAAGCAGCCCGCCGGGACGAAGAGCACTTGGGAGTAGCCCAGCGTCACACCTCGGGGGGGGGGGGGGGGGGGGGGAGTTTCAGAGATTATATGGTTTATAGGGTTTATAGGGTTTGTAGGGTTTGTAGGATTTATAGGGTTTATAGGGTTTACAGGGTTTATAGGGTTTATAGGATTCATAGGGTTTAGGGCTTGGGGCTTGTGGTGTAGGGGTCAGGGTTTAGGGCTTAGGGTTTAGGGCTTAGGGTTTAGGGTTTAGGGTTTAGGGTTTAGGGCTTAGGGTTTAGGGTTTAAGGTTTAGGGTTTAGGGAGGGGGGGAGGGGGTGTCATGCTCTGGGCCTGCGAATGTGGAGGGAAGCGGGTTTCGTAAATTTAGGATGGCTACTCAGGGCTTAGGTGCTGTTTAGGGTTTAGGGTTTAGGGTTTTCAGGGTTCAGGGTTCAGGGTTTAGGGTTTAGGGTTTAGGGTTTAGGGTTCAAGGGTTCAAGGGGTTTTGTTGAGAGTGTCTTGTGGAACTTTGGAGGGGGGGATCATTTTAGACAGGGGTTTGAGGAGAATTTTTTGGAACTCCGGAAGCCCTTAGCAAGCAGAGCTCCCAACTTTGTGCCCCTGTACGTTGTTGGCATTTCAAAGGGTTTAGGCGGTTTAGGGTTTTGGCGTTTAGGGTTTCGGCTGTGGGGTCTTAAGGTTTAGGGTTTAGGCCTGAAGGTTTAGCGCTTAGCGTTTCGGACCCTTCCACCTGGGAAGGCACTGCCCTGGAGCGGGATGACATCCGGTCGCGACCCCAGCTCCTGCTCCAGCCGCAAGGTCTCCGTGACGTCGTAGGCCTCCGACGGACTGAATGAGCCCTGACATTGGGATCGTCTACCCCCACACTCCTCCACTCACTCTAGGACCCTCTTACCTTCTGTACCCTCAACCCTAAACCCCCAACTGATCTATGCCACACACCTCAAGCCCAAAATTCAGTCCTTTCTAGGGGATCTCGGGGCTTCCTACTCGTCCCCAACAAGCCAACCGTACCTGAACCGCATCAACGCCGCCCTCGCGCAGCTCACTCAGCTTCTGCACGCGGGGAACATCCAAGACACCTCGGCTGCTGTTGAGGAACTCCCTTTCAGCCACTGCTAAGTCTAAGTAGGCTTTGGGGCTCAGGGGTTTCAGATTAGATTACAACATGTGGATTGTACATACATATGTGTTATATGTGTATGCTGCATCTTCCTTTTCAAGTTCGTTTGACTTAAGTTCCGCAACTGCAAGCTAGACACTGGCCCCGGGAAGCATGCGCCTCAGGAGGTCGACGGTGTCCGAGTGGGCTGCGATGCGCAAGCCATGCCCGTGAGGATTCCTCAGTTGGCCCCCTAAACCCTAAACCCTAAACCCTAAACCCTAAACCCTAAACCCTAAACCCAAGAACCCAAGCCACAATAAGGGAAAATCAGAAGACCCTAACGGCTACCTAACCCTAAACCCCAAAGCCTAAAACCCTAAACCCTAAACCCTCAACCCTCAACCCTAAACCCTGAACCCTAAACCCTAAACCCACAACCCTAAACCCTAAACCCTAAACCCTCAACCCTCAACCCTCAACCCCAAACCCTAAACCCTAAACTCTACACCCTACCCAGATTCCCATGGAGTCTGCTCCGCAACCCTGCGGTCGGCAGCGCTGCCAAGCACAAGGGGGAACGGCCGAACATTGCAGCAACCTGGGAGGCATCTACCCCTAAACCCTAAACCCTAAACCCCAAACCCTAAACCCTAAACCCTAAACCCTAAGCCCTAAACCCTAAAGCCTAAACCCTAAACCCTAAACCCTAAACACTAAACCCTAAACCCTAAACCCTACCCCAAACCCTAAACCCTACCACAATCCTGCTACTGCTACAAGACATAACAGCGAATAGAGATCAAAAAACAGCAAATGAAGGAAACCGGCAAGAACTGAAACAAAATGTGCAGATGTATGCAAGTATATACTGATGTATGCTATGTACATATGGACATGTGAATATAACCGTAAGCCCTAGACCCTAAGCCCTAAACTTGAAAAAACCATAAACTCTGAAGCCTAAACCCGAAACCCTGAACCCTAACTACCACCCAGCGGCCGCTTTGATGTTGTAGCCTCCTGCTGCGCCACCTGCCGCCGGAATGAGGGTGTTCTGCTCCATGCTGCCCACGTGCCTCAGGTGGGTCTGGCGGCTCTGCTGTGGGTTTAGGGTTTAGGGCTAGGGTTTAGGGTTTAGGGCTAGGATTTATGGTGTAGGGTTTAGGGTTTAGGGTTTAGGGTTTAGGGTTTAGGGTTTACGATTGAGGGTTTAGGGTTTAGGGTTTAGGGTTTAGGGTTTAGGGTTTAGGGTTTAGGGTTTAGGGTTTAGGGTTTAGGGTTTAGGGTTTAGGGTAGGGCTCTAGAGGGAATAGAACCCTCAACGAAAAAAACGATGCTCCGAATCAACCCCAGATGCAACTTCGAGGCATCCTTTGAGAACCCGTCGCAGACTTTCGCAGCTTCGTCTCCGGGAGTACAGCTGGGAAGCAAGTTCACTTTCCTGGCTTGCTTTGAGATGAACTTGAACGAAGTTGCCAGAATTCATATTGGACAGTAACGTTTCCGAGTTTTTTGTTACTTATGTTACATTTCTTTTGAACAGCCCAGATTCAGCCCAGCTTTCTCATAAATGCCCCGTCGGCAGGCTAGGGCGATGCCGGCAAACTGAGCGGACATGTAATAGTCCAGCTGCACGGCAATCTGGCACAGCGAGCGTGACATTTTGCTGCACACCTTGGCTGTTGCGAGTCGAAACTACAAGGTCAGCTTCAAACAGGCCTCTTTAGGGTTTAGGGTTGAGGGCTGAGGGTTTCGGGCCTTAGGGCCTTAGGGTTTAGGGCTTTGGGTTTAGGAGGGTTTAGGGTTTAGGGTTTCGGGTTTCGGGAGGCTTCTCAAACGCATCGACTCACCTCGCAAAACCAGGCGGAAAGCACAGATGGGTGCCGCCAAGAGGCCCAAGACAAAATGTCACCAAAGTTCTTGGGGAAAATCTGTGGCCGCACGCGGCCGGGTACTACATCGGTCTACCAAATGTGGAGCCCAGGCGCAGCGATGAAAGAGCTTTAGGGTTTAGGGTTTAGGGTTTCGGGTTTAGGGTTTAGGGTTTAAGGTTCAGGGTTTGGGGCTGGCTTATTGGTCTCCGGCTTACCAGGCTTAGGGCTTTCAGGGTTCAGGGTTTCGGGGTTCGGGGTTTAGGGCTTAGGGTTTAGGGTTTAGGGTTTCGGGTTTAGGGTTTAGGGTTTAGGGCTTAGGGTTTAGGGTTTAGTGTTTAGTGTTTAGGGTTTAGGGTTTAGGGTTTAGGGTTAGGGGCTTTACAGGGCGTACAGGGGATTGAGGATCAAAAAAGGCGTGCCCAGGCAGTGCCCTAGACCCGGGTTGCTCCGACTTAAATTACGAGGCCCCGGTTTTTGAGAATGTGGCGTTCAAAATATACAAATATGCAAATATGTACAATTTTCAAATATACAAACCTACAAAATAGGGCTAGCAAGTTTAAGTGCTGTAAGGCTTGCGGGGTCTCTAGGGTCTAGGGCTTCAAGGTTTTCATTTGATTTCAACCATCTGTGGGTGACTGGAACTAGCTTAAGGAACTCATAAATTTTATAACAACAAGCTTATGCTGCGAGTACCTGCTTAGGGATTTCGTTGCGTGACGTTGTGTGTTTGGGGGTTCCTGAAGCAAATCCTAGGTGTTTGTTTTCTCCGGGCTTACACGAAAAGGGCATTCTACGTTTTAACGCGGCGCGCCGGAACGTCGTGCGGAGTTGTGCAAGGTCGCAGCGAGACAAAACACGCGCGAACAGGATGATGCCACAGCTCAGCATGGCTGCGCAACATATCTTGGAGCTCCAACAAACAAATGAGGAGGTCATCGAACCTGTACTGTCACCTCAGGGCCTAATGTTCGTAACGTATTAATAATACCCCCGGATTAGACCGGTCCACCTCCCGAAAATGCCCGCCCGTCCGATTAGTCAACCCCCCCGATTAGACCGGTCCTGGCCTCATGTGATTTTTTTTTTTGGATGAGATGTGTGCGAGCCCTCAAGCCCCAAACCCCTAAACCCCAAACCCTCAACTAGTGAACTCCCCCCACCGATTGGGTCGGAATTGCCCTCAAGTAGATTCCAAGAGATTTCTTTTGAGGATGACATGCTTGTGACTCTACTGCCCTAAGTCCCAAACCCTCAACTAGTGAACTCCCCCCCCGATCGGACCGGACCTGCCCTCATGTACACTTTTTTGAGGATGATACGCTTGGGACCGCGAAAGCCCTCGAGCCCTAAACCCCAAACCCTCAACTATAGGGAACTCCCCTCCCGATTAGACCGGACGTGCCCTCATGAGGATGTTGTAAGGGTGACACGATGATCCTTATGTTTGCTGCGAGCTCATCTCCAAGTGCTCTCACCAATCAGCTAGCATGGCTCCCACTCATGCTGCAAAAGACGACGACGACTACTACGGCCACTACTTCCGATTCTAACTACCAAAACAAGCAGCAATAAGAAAATCCCAAGCCTGAATTATCTTTAAAAACCGTTTTCTCATGGCTTCTAAGAGTATCCCTGTTCGGCCCCTGGCCCACCCGATTAATTCGCAGCCCTCGATTAACGCGGGCCTCGGCCCGGGAACCTTTAAACAAGCCAGCTCCAAGCTTCGAGCCTCCAAAGCAAGCAGCAGCAGCCACAAAATTCCAAAATCCCAAGCCTTCCGGAACAGATGGTTTTGAATTGAAAATCTATCTAGAAAAACCATTTTCCCAAGGTTTCTAAGGTATCCCTTTTCGGCCCCTGACCCACCCGATTTATTCGGGGCCCTCGATTAATGCGGGCCTCGGCCTGGGAACCTTGAAAAAAGGCAGCTCCAAGCTTCGGGTCTCCAAAGCAAGCAAGCAGCAGTCACAAAATTCCAAGCCTTCAGGAACAGATGGTTTTGAATTGAAAATTTATCTAGAACAACCATTTTCCCAAGGTTTCTAAGGGTATCCCTTTTCGGCCCCTATCCTACCCGATTAATTCGTGGCCCTCGATTAATGCGGGCCTCGGCCTGAGAACCTTTAAAAAAGCTAGCTCCAAGCTTCGGGTCTCCAAAGCAAGCAGCAGCCCCAAAATTACAAAATTCCAGGCCTTCAGGAACAGATAATTTTGAATTGAAAATCCATCTACAAAACCATTTTCTTAATGTTTCTAAGGATATCCCTTTTCGGCCTCGACTAATGCGGGCCTCGGCCCGGGAACCTTTAAACAAGCCAGCTCCAAGCTTCGAGCCTCCAAAGCAAGCAGCAGCCCCAAAATTACAAAATTCCAAGCCTTCAGGAACAGATAATTTTGAACTGAAAATCCATCTAAAAAACCATTTTCTCAAGGTTTCTAAGGGTATCCCTTTTCGGCCCCTAGCCCACCCGATTAATTCGTGGCCCTCGATTAATGCGGGCCTCGGCCTGAGAACCTTTAAAAAAGCTAGCTCCAAGCTTCGGGTCTCCAAAGCAAAAGGCCCCTGCACCAGGAGTTGATCCAAATGCGCCAATTCCCAATGAACTCACACAGCGCTTATAATTGCGGCTTGGAGGGTCCCGAAACTCCCAAAACCGCTTCAGCAAGGCTTGTTAAAGCCTTCTGCAAAGCCTTCAAAATATCCTTGCGCAGGCTTTGAGCCGCTTGGACAAGCCTTGTAAATGGCTTTGCGAAGGCTTTTGCAAGGTCCCAAAAGGTCCCCTACTCCAGGATTTGATCCAAATGTGCCCATTCCCAATGAACTCATACAAACCTTACCAATTGCGGCTTGGAAGGTCCAGACGCTTGTTAAAGCCTTCTGCAAGCCTTCACATTATCCTTGCAAAGGCTCTGAGCCACTTGGACAAGCCTTGTCAATGGCTTTCTGAAGGCTTTTGGAAAGTCCCAAAAGGTCCCTGCATTAGGAGTTGATCCAAATGTGCCAATTCCCAATGAACTCATACAGCGATTTCCAATTGCGGCTTGGAGGGTCCCGAAACTCCCAAAACGGCTTTAGCGAGGCTTGTTAAAGCCTTCTGCAAGACTTCAAAATATCCTTGCAAAGGGTTTGAGCCACTTGGACAAGCCTTGCTGAAGGCTTTTGGAAAGTCCCAAAAGGTCCCTGCATTAGGATTTGATCCAAATGTGCCAATTCCCAATTAATTCATACAGCGCTTTCCAATTGCGGCTTGGAGGGTCCCGAAACTCCCAAAACGGCTTCAGCGAGGCTTGTTAAAGCCTTCTGCAAGCCTTCAAAATATCCTTGCAAAGGCTTTGAGCCACTTGGACAAGCCTTGTGAATGGCTTTACGAAGGCTTTTGGAAGGTCCCAAAAGGTCCCTGCACCAGGATTTGAGCCAAATGCGCCAAAACCCAATGAACTCACACAGCGCTTTCCAATTGCGGTTTGGAGGGTCCCGAAACTCCCAAAACGGCCTCAGCAAGGCTTGTTAATTACCTTCTGCAAGCCTTCAAAATATCCTTGCAAAGGCTTTGAGCCACTTGGACAAGCCTTGTAGATGGCTTTCTGAAGGCTTTTGGAAGGTCCCAAAAGGTCCCTGCATCAGGATTTGATCCAAATGTGCCAATTCCCGATTAACTCATACAGCGCTTTCCAATTGCGGCTTGGAGGGTCCCGAAACTCCCAAAACGGCTTCAGCAAGGCTTGTTAATTACCTTCTGCAAGCCTTCAAAATATCCTTGCAAAGGCTTTGAGCCACTTGGACTTCTTTACTTCCTGTTGATCAAAACGTGCCGAGTCTGTTTGGGGTCCCGAGGGCTTTCAGAACGGCTTGAAGAAGGCCCACTGACGGGGTTTGGGGAGTCCCCATGACGCAAGTCCGAAAAGGACAAATTGGGAAAACGCGATCGGGACCCGAGCCGGGCCCAAAAAGCTCAATCTCAAGCTTCAATCTCGATTATTTGCTTCTTCGACGCTGAAGAGGCACAGACCAAATGGCCTAGTGGCAAAGCGATTGAGCTTGTGACCCGAGGCCCCGGGCTCGAACCCCGCAGCACCTTGCTAGCTTCACCACGCCGAAGGCACCCATGCCTGCAGCACCGCAGTGTCCACGACAAGAAAAAGCGCTCATGTGTGTGGGTGTGGGCGTCACAAGAAAATGAGATAAATACATACATATATATATAAGCGAACAGGGCGAAACAAGAAATCTGATAAGAATGATAACTCAAGCGGTGCGGCGGTGCGCCGAGGACAACGAAAGCTAGCCTTACGAGATGATTAGCAAGCCACAGATTGGAAATCCTAAAATAAATTTTTTCATTTTTTGCATTTTGATTGCGATTTCTTTGCGTCCGGAGTTTGCATATTTTTGCGCTTTTTTTTTGCGTTTGGGGCTGCGGGCACGCCCCAGGATGCAATTATGCTGCAAAACACAGTGTGTTTTGTGTTTTTTTGGCGAAATTTGCATGCACTTTTTTGGTCCCGGACGCCCGGCCACCCAAACGCCAAAAAAAACATGTAAATGCGCCAAAAGCAATCCACCAGCTCTATCTGATAGACTGCATCTGCACTGGACTTACACTGTCCAACTGTGCCATGAGCCACTACGTCCTCTTTGTGAATTTCTTGCCTTTCATCAAATGGACAAAGAGCCTTCCCAGACGATCCATTTTGGTGGGACGCACGAAGAGATAGAAGACGGTTCCTCCCACCAAGACCTTGACGAAGCTTATTTTCCTCGCTTCCAAAAGAAGCGCGGATGACGGTCACCGCATCATCGTCCCCACATTTTGAAGAAGCCATGCGCCTGTGATGGGTGCTGTGACATGGGGAAGTTGGCTGGGTACTCGGACTTCTCCAGCAGTCTCCCAAACACGGTGATGTGGAGGTAGGCTTTGAAGATCACATCGACAAGACCCTTCATCTTTGCAAGGTGATGAGGCTCACCACTCCGGAGACCGCTTGGATGATCAGCCTTTTTCGCACCCGCACCTTGTTTACCTTGAGCCAAAATGGCTACGGTAACAGTCAAATATTCATGAAAATATGTACAAATATATTACTATAATGAAAATACTATTCAATGTTATATTATTTTGTTACATGTAAAGGAATGTCAAATAACAAAATTAGATGAATCGATTTATAGTATGTATCAACAAAATATCCAAGATAAGAGCTTACATAAATCTCTTTCTTGTATAGAACAACTATATTTATATATATATATATATATTACATGCGATACATGTATACCAAGCTTTAAAATTTCTTTTTTATAATTCTATCTTATGTAATAATGATTGGTGTACGGTGTGACAATAGTTAGATTTCAACATTGCTAATAAGCATTCACATTATAAGAAATTCGAACTATCATGTTTTACCATGTTTGCGCCGGCCTCAGGTCGGCAGAAACATCCTGATCTTTTTACAATCTTGGAACTTCTTTGACGCTTACATGATATTCACAAACTAGGAAGCCCACCCATTCGACCACATCAGCGCTTAACGCAGATGTCATACAAACATGAACGGTGGTGATGCTACTATTGCATCAGTTCATCTACTATTGAGAGCAGGAAACCACTAGAATGTTGTTGTAAAATGAAAATGTTACGAAATGAAAAAAGAATATCTGTTTTCCATTTTTAACACAATTTGAAAATGTATAAAACATTAATTCATTAAGACTTTTATTAAATCCTTGTAATTACAAACAATTTTAGTTTCTAACGGGTTCTCATTTTCTTCCTGCATTGGAATTTACATCCTGCAATTAGGCACTAAATGAAAAGTGTAATTATTATAAGCGTTCGGGCCTACAGGGGCGCACCAGCGCTCAGAGAGGTCTAATAGGGTTTGCCGAGGGTATCCGTGGTCTCGAGGCGTGATTCTGGGCGAGTTTCCTTCGAATTCGACTGGGCACCACGGGTTGAGGGTTTAGAGTTTAGGGTTTAGGGTTTAGGGTTTAGGGTTTAGGGTTTAGGGTGTGTGTCCAAGCTTTGCAGGATTCGGAGTTTAGGGTCGAAAGTTTCCTCCTGGCTTCGTGATATCGGCCTCGGGTGTAAAAGACGTGGGTCGTACCAAGTACTTAATGCTGTAGGGTTCAGGGTGTTTAGTGCGGTTAGAGTGTTTAGTGTGCTCTCAGGGTGTTTAGGGCGTTTAGGGCGTTTAGGGCGTTTGGGGCGTTTAGGGTGCTTAGGGTGTTTA
>CAJNDS010002820.1:70000-235000 GCA_905221605.1 Symbiodinium natans | reverse complement strand
TGTTGCTCTTATACGTCTACAATTCTTGTAGCCCCTAGATGCCCTAATAAGCAGCCCCTTACAAAACAGAAACCCTACTTAAAGAGACCACCAACCAATAAACCTTGGGTTTAGGGCTTAGGGCAGTTTCGGGCTTAGGGTTTCGGGCTCAAGGTTACAGAGATGCTATGTGGCCTTGTCGGCTTCTCGCAGCCGATGCACTTCCTCGCATACAACTTGACACAGCTCAGTATATCTACAGTAAGCAAGTCACTGACATGGGACCACGCGGCATCGGGTGTGCGTCTGCTTGCCTGCACGTGTTGCGTTCGTGCGAGCGTGCAAGAGCGGGCGTGCGTGCGTGCGTGCGTGCGTGCGTGCGTGCGTGCGTGCGTGCGTGCGTGCGTGCGTGCGTGCGTGCGTGCGTGCGTGCGTGCGTGCGTGCGTGCGTGCGTGCGTGCGTGCGTGCGTGCGTGCGTGCGTGCGTGCGTGCGTGCGTGCGTGCGTGCGTGCGTGCGTGCGTGCGTGCGTGCGTGCGTGCGTGCGTGCGTGCGTGCGTGCGTGCGTGCGTGGAGCCTGTAATGCATGCGTTGTGTGCTGTGTGCTGTGTATTGTGTGTTGTGTGTCTGTTGTGTTGTGTGTCGTGTTGATTTGTGTTGTGTTGATGTGTTGATGTGTTGTGTTGATGTGTTGATGTGTTGATGTGTTGATGTGTTGATTTGTTGATGTGTTGATGTGTTGATGTGTTGATGTGTTGATGTGTTGATGTGTTGATGTGTTGATGTGTTGATGTGTTGATGTGTTGATGTGTTGATGTGTTGATGTGTTGATGTGTTGATGTGTTGATGTGTTGATGTGTTGATTTGTTGATGTGTTGTGTGTGTTGTGTGTTGTGTGTGTTGTGTGTGTTGTGTGTGTTGTGTGTGTTGTGTGTGTTGTGTGTGTGTGTTGTGTGTGTTGTGTGTGTGTTGTGTGTGTTGTGTGTGTTGTGTGTGTTGTGTGTGTTGTGTGTGTTGTGTGGGTTGTGTGTGTTGTGTGTGTTGTGTGTGTTGTGTGTGTTGTGTGTGTTGTGTGTGTTGTGTGTGTTGTGTGTGTTGTGTGTGTTGTGTGTGTTGTGTGTGTTGTGTGTGTTGGGTGTGTTGTGTGTGTTGTGTGTGTTGTGTGTGTTGTGTGTGTTGTGTGTGTTGTGTGTGTTGTGTTTGTTGTGTGTGTTGTGTGTGTTGTGTGTGTTGTGTGTGTTGTGTGTGTTGTGTGTGTTGTGTGTGTTGTGTGTGTTGTGTGTGTTGTGTGTGTTGTGTGTGTTGTGTGTGTTGTGTGTGTTGTGTGTGTTGTGTGTGTTGTGTGTGTGGTGTGTGTGGTGTGTGTGTTGTGTGTGTTGTGTGTGTTGTGTGTGTTGTGTGTGTTGTGTGTGTTGTGTGTGTTGTGTGTGTTGTGTGTGTTGTGTGTGTGTTGTGTGTGTTGTGTGTGTTGTGTGTGTGTGTGTTGTGTGTGTTGTGTGTGTTGTGTGTGTTGTGTGTTGTGTGTTGTGTGTTGTGTGTTGTGTGTTGTGTGTTGCGTGTTGCGTGTTGTGTGTTGTGTGTTGTGTGTTGTGTGTTGCGTGTTGTGTGTTGTGTGTTGTGTGTTGTGTGTTGTGTGTCGTAGGGGAGGGGGGCGGGTGGGCGGGCAAGCAAGAAAAACCAGAACCTCGCATGGTATGCGGGGAATAGCAGAAAACAACTACCGCTGCCGAAACGAGTTTCAGAAGTATCAGTAACGAACCGGGAGCACGACATTGGATGGGCAACGATCAGCCAGACTCCCCTTAGCCACAAGATCCACGAACTGGGAAGGCAAACACAACGGACAACACCAGCAGCCTTCTCTCAAATGCGACCATCATTTCTGATCCCCAAACCAGCACACGGGGGCTTCTATTGGATCCCAGCTGACCTTGTCGTTTTTACATGGCGCGCCATGAATCACTTCTTTTGGATCCACAGGTCATTTGTGAAGTTTATTTTTCTGTTCTTGCTCTCGCTCGCCGAAGTTGTGTTCCCAGTACCTCCCTACAGATTAGGAGGGGGTGTGGAGCTTGTTCCAACCATGCGGGCTTGCATGTTCATACGGCTTTGGGTGTATGGGAAGCATCAGTATCACGAACGGGGCGCACGGCTCCATGAACAGGGAAGCTACAAGCAACAGCTTCTGAAATGCGGCTGTGGGGGCAACTCAGCTGTATGCAAGAGCCAGGCCAACCGGTCAGAAAAAATGCATCTTCATCTATTTGACTATACTCCCCTTAGAACCTTAATAAAAATCATAGCTTTAATATCCTCTCGGGTTTTATAATCAAAAAATGATTCCCAAGGTGAATACAGTTTAGGGAGACGGACGGTCGAAACGCTTAGGGTTCATGTCGTCCCCAAGGTTCCGAAAACCAGCAGCACGCGGGTCCTGGGCCACTGCCTCCTCCTTGCGGCGCTCGGACCGGGGGACCTGGTCACCCTGAACTGGTGGCCCTCAACCCTAAACCCTAAACCCTAAACCCTAAACCCTAAACCCTAAACCCTAAACCCTCAACCCCAAACCCTAAACCCTAACCTACGCGGGTTTTAGCGGTTCGAGGATGAAGGGTTAGTGTGGTGACCTTTGCCTCAAAGAGTGGGGCTGGAGCGTGCCGGGCTTTTGAGGAGACTTGAAGATGAGCTAAAGCAGCCCTAAGCCCAAGCCCTACATCCAAACTAAGCTTCTGATTCCGGAACCCAGCCCAAACTTGGCATCCTCAATGAGGGTGTAGGGTGGGGATTGGAATGATGCTGCACAATGATGCAGGCCTTGCAACATTTAGCAACCCTGGAGGGTTGTTACAAGGAATGCGCCCTCCCCGTTCTTCCCGGTCTGAACCAGTGCAAACTGCACTTAAACAACTGCCAAGCGACCTGCGGCGGGAGCGGGAAGCAAAGGCCAACACAGCGCGATGCTCCCTGATGCGGGGTTCGGACGAACATGATGGTCACCTAGGCCCTTTCAAACCTCCAAGTTTCGTCAATGACCTGTTGAAACGCTTGAGGCTTCCATGGCAAGTTCCCGTCGGAATCCCTCTGACTGATCTTGTGGCCAAAACGTCAGAGATCAGATTTACCCGCTTGGGTCTCCACATTCGTACCCTTAGCCTTAGCAGCATCCCTGGCTGAACGTTCAAAGGCCTGTGGCTTAGTTGGGCTAATAGCGGTGAGCCTCGAATCCAACATGATTAACCAAACCCGACCCTAAACCCTGCACCTCACCTCATGCCCCTACTGTCAACAACCGCACTGGCATCGCCGGAAAAATTGTGTTGTATTGTGTTACATCTTCAGGTAGAGTCCAACTAAGAAAGCAAATAAACTTTCCCCGGAGCCGCAAGACCATGAAAGAAAACCAGCTGACCCGCACAGTCGTCATAATTCAGATCGAACAAAGCCAGGATGAAACCTTACCAGGATGAAACCTTACCAAGCGTGCTGACAAGGATTGAGGTTTGGACGCCGGTTCTACCCTAAACCCAAAACCCGAACCCTTAACCTGCTTTGGGGCCTGATGCGCCTGATCCCTACAATCAGCCTGCGGTCATGCCCGCACGTAGGGTTTAGGGTTTAGGGTTTAGGATTTAGGGTTTAGGGTTAGGGTTAGGGTTAGGGTTTAGGGTTTAGGGTTTAGGGTTTAGGGTAGGGTTTAGGGTTTA
Source organism: Symbiodinium natans (assembly GCA_905221605.1). Classification (NCBI taxonomy): domain Eukaryota; class Dinophyceae; order Suessiales; family Symbiodiniaceae; genus Symbiodinium; species Symbiodinium natans. Next base: position 231,318 of record CAJNDS010002820.1, on the reverse strand, counting down.
GGGTTTAGGGTGTAGGTTTTAGGGTTTAGGGTTTAGGGTCTAGGGTTTAGGGTTTAGGGTTTAGGGTTTAGGGTTTACGGTTTAGGGTTTAGGGTTTAGGGTTTAGGCTTTAGGGTTTAGGGTTTCTGGTTTAGGGTTTAGGGTCGAGAGGGTTTAGGGTCGAGAGGGTTTAGGGTTTAGGGTTTAGGGTTTAGGGTTTAGGGTTTAGGGTTTAGGGTTTAGGGTTTAGGGTTTAGGGTTTAGGTTTTAGGGTTTAGGGTTTAACTTCACGCCACTTCGATTCAAAATGCGAACAACAACCACGCCTGCAGCAGCCACTGGCGCAGTGACCTGGAGGCACCGTGGCTGGCCATATTGCACCCTAAACCCTAACCCTAAACCCTAAACCCTAAACCCTAAACCCTGAACCCTGGTAATACACCAACATTACTATCATCCCAAGACACATGCTGCTATGGAGGCCACGCAGCTCTGCAGTGAGAAATGCATCTTGTTGCAGAAAGAGGACGTTTCAGTCTCTACGCAAACCTGTGGTGTAGCCCTAAGCCCTAAACCCTAAAACGCTGCATGAGGTGCAGATGAGGAATCTCGGGCTCCGGCTGCATGAGGTGCAGATCAGGAATCTCGGGCTCCGGCTCCACGTAGGCCTCGCGAAGGAGCGCAGCTTAAAAGGTTGCGTTCAGGAAATTTGGGGCTTAGGGTTTCTGTACCCTCGAGGTCTAGGCTCTATAGGAGAGGCGGATCACCAGATCATTGTGGATCATTGTGGATCATGGCCCATCTTGTCAAAGCACAGGCAGCGCAGCGAAACAGGCCTGGGGTGCAGAGCGGCCAATCGGAGCAGGCTCGAGTGCCTTTGGGGGGTGGGTCGCGTACTCGTGGGTCGGCGGGACTTGCTGATGGGGATGCTGCTATAGGGAACTGCGATGGAGTGGCTTTGCGCAGTTGGTTCATGCAGTGCCTTGTTTTGTTTATTCTTTTGGGGGGGGGGGGGGGTGCACCTTGTGTCACGGATTGTCTTCCTTCATTGGGTTGCCACAGTTTCAGCACACAAGGTTGAGACTCGGGACAGCACACAGATGCTCATACTTCGGCTGGGGGGCTTGGCAGCTTCAAGTCTTTCAGCTATGGTGATGAACTGTCAAGGCCCCAATCCAAAGCATCCCCAATGCTGGGACCTTGGAGCAATCAGCTGGTCCTGCTGCTGAAGCCTGCACAAGTGCCTGCAAGGCAACGCGGCATGTCTGTGCGGTGCAAGAGAACGCGATTGGGTTTTCAACTGCTCTGACATGTTCTGAGCTTGTGGCTGCATCGGAAAGGCGCGTCCCCTCCTGCCAACATGTCGGGCTCACAAGCAACTTACCGTTGGTAACGCCCCAGGATGGCTCGCCTGCCCATCCATGCCCGTCCCCAAGCCCTTCATTTAAGTCCTACCGCAGAAAGATCTGCAAAGCTAAACCTTCACCAGCCCGATGCAAGTGGGGGGGGGCACCTTGCCTTCAAGCCCTCGTTCGTAAGTCGGCTCGTCCCCTTGTTCACAAGTCGGCTCATCCTTGCGTGGCACAAGCAGGAATATGGTCATTTGTAAAATTGCACCATCGAAGACCCCAAACAGTCAAAGGCACGTCAAAGAAACAGTGGAGACGACGGCAGATACAGGGAGACGAAGGGAGACGAAGGGAGGCGAGGAGCACAGCAACCCGGCCAAGCCACCCACATTAAGGGAGACAAAGGGAGACAAAAGGAGACAAAAGGAGACAAAGGGAGACAAAAAGAGACAAAGGGAGACAAAGGAGCCCAGGAACCCCCGGCAACAGTCCTCAGAATGTCGGCAATCCTTAAATGAATTTAGAACCCCAACAGTAGACTGTTTGGGGAATTAGGGTCTCTTGTTGGGTACCTGAAATATTTGGGGCCGCCTTGTACTAGTAACCCCAAAAGGAGCCCTAATGTAGAGAAATGACGGCAAGGTGGCGGCGTGCTGGGGGGGGGGGGTCACGAAGAGACACAAAAAAACAAATGCGGGGCTGGCTTGTCCGAGGTTGAGGGGGAGGGACGGGGGAGTGCCAGAAGGAGGAAAGGGTGTGGTTGAGGGCGGGATACGGAAACGGGGAAACACAAAAAGAGGCGACCGGAGAGGGGCGGGGGAGAGGGCAAAATAATGCCGAACCTGGTCTTCGTCTTCTATATAGTCGGCCTCAACAATTTTAGGTACCCGAAAATAAGGCTCTGTATTTCGGATAGAGTTAGTTTGGGAATTATCTGTGCGCGTTCTTCAGCGTTCCAACAACAAGTCCCCGATCCACGTGACCGATGTGCGCTTTGCATGAGCTCGCTTTGCAGGCTCAGCGGCATTGGTGGAGTGCCACGTGCTGCCTGAGCCTTGCCTGCACATGATGTATTCTGAGCATCTAAGCCTCGGTGATGTGCATGTTCGTGATCCTGTTTTTTTTCTGGAGTTACGGGACCACGCACTTTGCATGGGGCTGTGTCAAACCTGCAGTGAAAGTGGTCCTTTACCTGCCTCTTCCCTGTGCAAAGAAACTCCGAACCCCACGGAGCCTGTCGCGCAGTGGCGGCAGGCTCTGGCCGAGGCTGGTCGCGTAGCGTTAAGATTATTCTCATAAAGGGGGACCGCAACTTGGAGAACGGCCCGCTTGGAGAAGCTTGGTATTGGCGGACAGGCCCTCGATCTGCAGCTTGTGCTTGAGGCGGCAGCAGCATGCGCATGGCTGGTCACATTGTGGCGTTGGAGCTCTTGGCTTGGGGAGGCCCTCAAGATCTGACATGCAGGGGGCAAGTCCTCTTTTTGCGCGAGCGCTTCAGTCAAAAAGTAGAATCGCTTCCAGTGCAACGCGGACGTCTTGAGGCACAGACTGGCACAGCTGCCGCAGCTGGCGCTCTGCTTCTTCCCACGCGTCTGATGGGTCCTCAGCTGCTGCTCGCCAGAGGAGGTCCAGCTTGGAGATAACGCATTGTCGCACCCCAACGTCTGTCTCGAGACGCAGCATCTCCATCAACAAAGACAGACCTTCTTGTCGCAGGGTAATGCTCATCGACCCGATGCAACGTCCTAGAAGCCTCAAAGCTTTCATCTTCCATCCGCACTTCAGCTGGGACGACTTCAGCAGTCTCAACATACCTGCGGCTGTTGTTTGTTTGAGTTCCGGCATGCCCTTGGCAAGGCCAATATTCAAACAGAGAAAGCCAGCGCTTGCTAGGGCCGGATCGGTGCTGCCACAGTGTTCCAGGAGGTCACGCACCAACGATGGAGCCACGGTGACATCAGAACCGGGAAAATGCCAGAGTTCGCGATCAGCCTGCGTCAAGTGCCACAGCTGACCTCAGTACTAGAGCTACAGCGCACCCTGTCAACCACTTTGTTTGTGACTTACATTGAAGCTGGGTTGGGGGTTTTCCCTGCGTGTATGCTTGGGCCAAGGAGCACCAGAACTCCTTGTACAACTTCGGGGTGCAATCAATTCGGTCTTGACAATAGCGCATGTTGACGTCGATCTTGGGTGCGTCTGGAGCTTTCGCATAGGCAGCGCTTATTGCCCCCATCATCTCCGCAAAGGCAATGGCGGAGGAAGGCCTGCAGCACAGTGAGCAGAGGGCAACGAACAGGGAAGTTCAAAAGAAAAAGACTCATCCGACTTGAGCCCCAAACCCGAAACCCTTGAAACCCTATAAAACCGTCTGATTCCTTCTAAACCTCTAAACCTCTAAACCTCTAAACCTCTAAACCTCTAAACCTCTAAACCTCTAAACCTCTAAACCTCTAAACCTCTAAACCTCTAAACCTCTAAACCTCTAAACCTCTAAACCTCGAACCCTCTAAACCTCTAAACCTCTAAACCTCTAAACCTCGAACCCTCTAAACCTCTAAACCTCTAAACCTCTAAACCTCTGAACCTCTAAACCTCTAAACCTCTAAACCTCTAAACCTCTCAACCTCTCAACCTCTCAACCTCTCAACCCCTAAACCTCTAACACCTCTAACACCTCTAACACCTCTAACCCTAAACCCTAAACCCTGAAGCATGTTGCCAGGCGCCTGCGGAAGTTGCCCACCTCCACCACATGCTGCACCAAGGCCTCATGCCGTCATGCTGCGAGTTACCCCCCAGGTATCCCCGGGTTTAGGGTTTCGGGTTTAGGGTTTCGGGTTTAGGGTTTAGGGTTTAGGTTTAGGGTTTAGGGTTCAGGGTTTGGGGTTTGGGGTTTAGGGTTTAGGGTTTAGAGTCAAGGGTTTTAAGGGTTGGGGATGTAGGGTATGAAGGCTTAGAGAAGACCATCTACAGATCATGTCCTTCAGCGTCGCTGTCAATTTCACAGAAACCCTATAGACCCCAAACCCGGAACCCACTCGACCCTAAACCCCAAACCCCAAACCCCAAACCCTAAACCCTAAACCCTAAACCCTAAACCCTATAAACCCTGCTCCCAGCCTTGGGATCCTTTGCCTGCCAGGAAGTCACCCGCCAGTTGACCATGTCCGACACCTGCACTTACTTGGTTTAGGGTTTAGGGTTTAGGGTTTAGGGTTTAGGGTTTAGGGTTTAGGGAGTTTAGGGTTTAGGGTTTAGGGTTTAGGGTTTGGGGTATGGGGTTTAGGGTTTAGAGTTTGGGGTTTGGGGTTCAGGGCCGGTTGAGGGTTTAGGGCTTCTCCAATAACCAACGGAAAGAAAGGTTAAACGAATGAGTTCCCCCACTAAACATAGGAAAACCAAAAACTTTAAAGTTCAACTGTTGGCACTAAGTAAGTGCAAGTCAGGCCCGTGAAGCCCTTTGCGGACTGCTTTTGGGTTCAGGGTTTAGGGGAGGGTTTAGGGGCTTTAGGGCTTTAGGGCTTAGGGTTCAGGGTGTAAGGTTTAGGAGCTTGAGGGTTTAGGGTTTAGACTCTAGGGTCCAGGATTTAGGAAGTCTACAGGGCGTAGGAGTTCGGAAGACATGTTTGGGACTTTATGTTCGACCAAGCGGCAGTCAGGTATTCCAGCAGCACAGACCTGAGAGCGCCGCATTGCGCACTCGCTTGCCAGGATGCGACATGATGCGACGCAGCGGTCATCTCTCATATAGGGGCCTTAAGAATTCGACTAGGGTTGGGGGGGGGGGGGCATTATAGTATAGTTATAAAGGAACCATAAAGGAATATTATTAGTGTAATTATTCCAACCCTATATTACATGGCCAAGGTGCAGCGGGAGCGGGTACGGCCCCAATGCAGTGTCGGAATCCTGCAAAGTCCCCCTCTTGCATGGCACATCGCTCAACTGCTTGCAAACAATGGTGATCTGTAGTCATCTTGCAAACAAAAACTAAATACTGCTGTGATCCTCCGGATACGCCGCTGAAGGTGGTTGGGGAGGCTCCTGAAGCAAGGGCATACCGGTAGAAAAGGACCGTTCAATTCAGCTATTCTGTCTGCAGAAATCGAAGAGATGCCAAGAGCACCATCGAACCTTTCGTGCTTGCCGCCCACCCCCCCCCCCCGGTGAGTCCCTGAGAAGCCTCACATCTACACCGAGGCAGGCCCAAAATCCCTCATGCGCAGACCCAGGGGTGCCCAAAACCCTAAACCCTGAACCCTGAACCCTAAACCCTAAACCCTAAATCCTAAACTCTCTTAACCTGCCATCCAGACTTTCCCGTAGGTGGCGCCTTCGGCTGTAGATCTTCCATCCTTGGTTTCGGGTTTTGGGGCTTAGCTAGGGCTCAGGATCTGGGGGTTCCTGCAATGGGGTTTAGGGTTTAGGGTTTAAGGCTCAGGATTTGGGGGTTCCTACAATAGGGGGTACTCTTTTTGGGGTGTCCCTTTAAGAGATTATGTTCTATCTGGGGTAGAAAGGGGTACCCCTATTTTGGGAAATGCCCGTTTAGGATGCACAAAGACAAGCCGAAGGTCCGAAGACGAGTCTCTCTGCTTCTGTCTCTCTGCTTCTGTCTCTCTCTGTCTCTCCCAGTCTTGTTTCTACAGTTTAGATGGAAAGTTTTGCTGGTCTAGGGTTCCAAGGCTCCTAGGTTAAGTCTACAGGACGACAGGGTTTAAGGTTTAGGCCTATTTTCGGAAACCCAATATTATTAGGGTTTTTTAGCCCTGTCTGCCGGAACGCTCTTTTTGCAGTAGGGCGATCTCCTCCGTGAGCTTATCGCTGAGCTGCCGCAAGTCGTTGCACCTCAGCGCCCCAAGTCAAACACTAGGGTTTAGGGTCTAGGAAGCATCATGCCTGAATCATCAAAACATTGACCGGAGGCCATGTAATCTTGGGGTCGGGAAAATTACGAATAATACTGCCCTATGGTCCCTCTGCAGCTTTACTTTTACACACCCCCAAAACCCTTTTTCTAATTATTCAGGCCCCTATATTGGGCATTGATTCGGTTGCAGTCAGGCAGCTGAGCTTGTAGATCTTGCGCTTGGCGTTTCAAGCCGGAGGGCTCGGTGTTCCTTAGCGGCTTGGAAGTGCATTGCAGAGATTACAGTGCCTGAGGACTGACGACCCCGAGAACACTTAGAATCTTCAACTAGGATGGCCCACAAAAACCCTCTGAAAAAAATCCACAAGGGAAAATAAAAATAAAAAAACAATGGCCTACGCCCCCTAAGCTCCCGATGTTTGCAAAACACTTCGACAAAGTGATTGTGCAGATGTGACGAGGCGGGAGGCGAGCATCATGAGCATCAGCTGGGTACTTTTCTGGTCCAGTGGCCCCCTAAGCACCCAACGTTTGCAAAACCCTCGACCGAGTGATTGCGCAGATGTGACGAGGCGGAAGGCGAGCATCATGAGCATCAGATGGGTACTTTTCTGGTCCAGTGGCCCCCTAAGCTCCCGACGTTTGCAAAACCCTTCGACCGAGTGATTGCGCAGATGTGACGAGGCGGGAGGCGAGCATCATGAGCATCAGATGGGTACTTTTCTGGTCCAGTGGCCCCCTAAGCTCCCGACGTTTGCAAAACCCTTCGACCGAGTGATATCGCAGATGTGACCCTGTGAACAAAGCATCGCTTGGACTCCCCCTGCCAGGCGAGAACCGCCAATTGGAAAGAATCCGTTCTGCTTGCCACTGCATGACAACAAGGACTCGAGCGCTTACCATTCTCAAAAGCTGAACAAGCGTTGAAGTTGAAACTATCCTTCGGACCAGTCTCGCTATCCCACCCGCAATCCCTCATCCCTGGACTCTCGCCTCAAAAAGTCCACGCGACCCACTCGCGACCCACCCATCCAAACCCAGAAGCCGAGTTCAGCTCCAAGCCCCAAACCTGAAACCCCCAACCCCCCAAAAGAATCCTCATCCGACCGACCCACCCCCCCCCAACCACCGAACCCCAACACCCTGAAACCCCTGAAACAAACCCCGAATAGGCCCTGACCCTCCTGCGCCTTAGCTTCCAACCCCCCGCAAATCCTACCTCCACCCTCGACCCGCTACGAAGAGCAAGTCCAGGCGCAAGCTCTCGCAACAGGCATCCGCCTCATGGGAAGGTTTAGGGTTTAGGGTTTAAGGGTTTAGGGTTTAGGGTTTGGGGTTTGGGGTTTAGGGTTTAGGGTTTAGGGTTTAGGGTTTAGGGTTTAGGCAAGGGTGGACTTGCTGGCTCTTAGCCGTTTCGGGTTTTGGATGCCCCTCTTCCCCACGTATGGTCCAAGGATCCCCCCCCTCGTCCCCCGCGGTGCGGGGTGTGGGTTTTCCGGTTCCCTGAGAAGCCATCTACCCTAAACCCTAAACCCTAAACCGTATGGAGGGTACTTCGGGGAGGAGGGGTGGGGCTTGGAGACGCCAGACGTCGGACCATACAGGTTCCCATATGCTGGATCTCTCGAAGGGTCATCACCAGGAACCTGTCTAGGGTTTAGAGGTTCCCTAAACCCTAAACCCTGAACCCTAAACCCTAAACCGTTAAGTAGCTGTTTGCGTGGGTAGTTGTTTGGGGCTTGGAGGTTTCGGTGCCGGAAGCCATCCGTCGTTTGCACTTCAGATTGCAAGGGGTTTCGCAAAGTGCAACAGGGTTACTTGGAGGTTCATGGCACCTATGAACCAATCATAACTGTACTTATGACCATATTAGGGCAACTTAAGGGGCTTTACGGGTTTAAGGATTAAGGCTTAGGAGCCTCCAGCATGCAGATACGTCAGGTCAATACTGCAGGAGCCACGCTTCCATATGCGGGTTGACACGTCTTCAACTCATGCCGCCTCACGCCGCTTCTGGCGTTCCCGCCGCAGCTCATCCTGGAGGAAGCGCATGCCTGGAACCAGGCTTGATGGGTTTAGGGTTTGGGGTTTGGGGTTTGGGGTTTAGGGTTTAGGGTTTAGGGTTTAGGGTTTGTGCCGCAGGTAGGGTTTAGGGGTCCCGAGGGTTTAAACTTGATGCGGCCTTTGCCTGGGCGTGTAAGGCCTTACGTTTCGTGCAGCTGTGGCAGTCGGTTTGTTGGGCTTTTTCATGGAGCTTCTCGGGAGTGTGCCTGGGATTGCAACCTTTGGGGTTTGAGGCGTGGCCTGCGCTCCCCGCACACCTGGAAGTGCCTAAACCCTAAACCCTAAACCCTAAACCCTAAACCCTAAACCCTAAATGCGACCCTGGTTGCACACTTTAACTTTCCTGCTTCGGAACTGCCTCGAAATTCGACATGTTGAGCCGTCTTGCAAGGCAAACTCTGAGCCCGTTGACCTTTCAAATAATACTGATAATATCTAATACTATTGACCATAGTAGTCATATGAACAATATTAATAATATGAACTATATTGACCATACTGTTGGCAATACGAATAATTGTATTATTATTAAGATTCTTAATGTGAATCCTGAATCTTAAAACCTGATTTTCGCATAGATCCGAGAGGCCACACTCCAGCCGCACGACCAGCATCTGCCATTCAGCTCTGTCGTCCTTGTACTCGCGCTGATTACAGCGTTTAGATTGCGGCTTTTCGATTTTTTAGGCGTCCCGCCTCATGATTGACCAGGTCCGGACTTAGGATCAGGGTTTAGGGTTTAGGGTTTAGGGTTTAGGGTTTAGGGTTCAGGGTTCAGGGTTTAGGGTTTAGGGTTTAGGGTTTAGGGTTTAGGGTTTAGGGTTTAGGGTTTACGGTTCAGAGCACAGGAATTGGGGTTCAGGGCTGGGGGCCTAGGATGGTTTGGGGACCTGAGAAGATTGAGCACATGTTTTTGATTTTGGGATTCAAGGTTGCTTTCTGCATGCGCAAGGATTACCAGTTCGCAATCCCGAATTCGGAAATCAAGGTGCCTTTTACTCCTCCCCTCCCCACCCCAACCCACCCGACCCCACCCCAGCCCACCCCGTTACATGGTGGGCCCTTAGTTGGGGAACCCTTCTGTGCCCCCTATTTTTGTTCATCTACCCATAGGGTTGAGGCTTTATAGGCCTGTCTTCGAAAGCGGCGCAATCCGCACAAACGAAACCCTAGACACTGACACCCGGGTCCTCCAGAGCACCCTAAACCCCAAGCCCCAAACCCTAAACCCTGAACCCTGCATTGCCCTACATGACCCCCCATCCGCGGGCCCCTGACTCCCATCAAAGAAACTGCCTCAGCCATCGCGGCTTTGCACGGTGGCTTCCGGGCCTGTCTTCTTTAGGGTTTAGGATTTAAGGTTTAGGTTTTGGGGCTTGGGGTTTAGTTTAGGGTTAGGGTTAAGAATTTGGCGTTTAGGGCTCAATCAAAGCTTAAGGTTCCGGAGGCTTTCGGAAGGGGAATGGGCTGGGGTTTGGTAGGATCCGGGAAGCCTCCCCCAAGCACCCAAGATGTGCTTGGAGGTTCATGGTACTTATTAACCAGTTATAACTGTACTTTTAACACACTTATAAGCCCCTGAAGTGCCCTAGCATGGTTACAAGTGCAGCTATAAGTGCAGTTATAACTGGTTAATAAGCACCATGAACCTCCAAGTATGCCAATGCATACTATCACTTCTGATCCGTCGCTTTCTTGGGCACCCTGAATAAGAGGGGCCGCCTTATAATCAGGACCTCAAAACGGATACTTTCGAGAAAGCACCACATGTTAACCACAAAGGACGAAAGGCTGTCTTAGGGTAGTTACATGGTCCCTTGATAGGAGCCCTTGAAAGGGGGCCCCTGTTGTAAATAAAACACAAGGGTCCATACTTCAGAACCCTTTAACAGGAGGTAAGGGACCATATTCAGGGCCCATGTAACTACCCTTAGAGTCCGCCCAACCCCAAACCCTAAACCCTAAACCCTAAACCCTAAACCCTAAACCCTAAACCCTAAACTTTGAGGAAACTACCCTTAGAGGCTGTCTGCTCGAGATGTGCTATGAAGATGACCACGAGTTCATTGCTGACAGCAGGCTCGGAGATGGCACTCGGTGTTCGCATGTGCTCACACCAATTTCTACCAATTTTGAGGGTTTCGGGTTTAGGGTTTCGGGTTTAGGGTTTAGGGTTTAGGGTTTAGGGTTTAGGGTTTAGGGTTTAGGGTTTAGGGCTCAGGGTTCAAGCCAGCTCGGTGGTGTAGCTCCGCCTCCAGGGAGGGCGCACGGCCGTAGAACTCGTCAAGCGCCTGCTGCAGAGGGCATGAGGAAACATGCACTGGGTTTAGGGTTTAGGGTTTAGGGTTTAGGGTTTAGGGTTTAGGATTTAGGGTTTAGGGTTTAGGGTTGAGGGTTGAGGGTTTAGGGTTTAGGGTTAGGGTTTAGGGTTGAGGGTTGAGGGTTGAGGGTTTAGGGCTTAGGGCTTAGGGCTTAGGGTTTAGGGTTTAGGGTTCAGGGTTTAGGGATTAGGGTTTAGGGATTTAGGGTTTAGGGTTTAGGGATTTAGGGTTTAGGGTTTAGGGTTTAGGGTTTAGGGTTTAGGGTTTAGGGTTTAGGGTTTAGGGTTTAGCTCGCGCCGTCCTCAGTTGCAGAGACCACCGCGCTGCAAGTGCCGCCAGCAGCTGCGCTGAAGGTCTCCTCCATGCGCTACTATGAGGTAGGTTTTCTTGCAAGTATCCCCACAAGGACACCCCAATCCGTACACTGACCAGTATTAATGAGGAGTCAACACCTGTATGTATACACACACTCACCAACCACAGTAGTACAAACCCTGCCTCACATGCTACGACCACTGCCGGCATCATGACTACTACCATCTTCAACTCGCACGTGACACATTTGCACCATCGGTGGCCATTTGTTTGGGCTGCTTGTGTGTGTGTGTGACATGCAACCTCGGGGTCTCAAAACCAACGAACATGGTGCAGTGCACTTAAACCCGAGAGCCAAAACACTGAACCCAAGGAAGGAGACGGGCTTCTCGTAACCGTACAGACAAGCAGGCTCGGGCCTTCCGACACGAATTTCCATCACACCCACGGTGGCGAATGACATTTGTGGACTTAGGTTTTAGGGTTTAGGGTTGTGGGGGCAGTAACAGATGAATCATGAAAACATTGGATATGATTCTCTGGAACCATCATGTCTAGCAGTGTAGAATCACCACCAAGGATTTCGGGTGCTTACCTTAAGCCCTTACTTGGAGGTTCATTGTACTTATACCCACATTAGGGCACCTAAGGCTTATGAGTGGCTTATAAGTACAGTTACAAGTGGGCCTCCAAGTACCCTGAACCACCCAAGTCCTTCGCTCTGAGCAGGGCACGGCTGGAATCAGAAGCTCGCATTGGAACTTCGGAAGCTGGCCTGTAACCAACAAATGGGGGCTTTCGAAAATGTGGGTACCGTCTTGGGGTTTCTATTATAAGGTACTCCTACTATTTGGGGGCTCTATTGTAGGGTTCCCTTATTCTCATAAACCCCCCCAAAATTGTCCAGTTTAGGGTTCACTGCACACAAAGCTCGCAGGCGTAACACAGCAGCGGGGGACCTTGCGTAACTTCACGGCAGCATGTTGCACGTTTCGCGCTCGTCAGCACCAGAGGACGCTAAAAATATCTGGAATACTTCCTACTTACAAAGGAGGGCAACGCCACGCAGCAAGCTGGGGAAGCAAATCGAGAGACCGTCGCGGGACACCATTTGCATACAGGCCGCATTCCGCTGGGAAAGCCAGCAGTAGACGTACAGGCTGCCATATCCTGCAGAAGCCGAGAACCCAGAGGAGGCATGTACGCTTGCCAACAGCTGCTCTATTTTTAATATCCTCTTGGGTTTTATATAAACAGAAATCAAGAATGATTCCCAAAAAAGATATAGCTACTAACACTTGAAAGGCCTAGCTTCAAACCCCCCCTCGGTTTTTCGGGTTTTTCGGGCCCGTGCAAGTGCACGGCGTGCTAGCTCTAGGGCCACGGTCTGTCTTTTCGTGACTGCTTCTATATATGGAATTCCCGGTTTCCCTAATTCCACACAGTACCAAAAAACCAGTACGCAAAGCACAGATCATCCTACTGAGCATCAGGGTAGCCTGGCACCCTCATGCTGGCACCCTCATGCAGCGGGTGTCCTGGCAGCATCCATGACTGCTGTTCTGCAACGGCCTGGTCAGAACTGCCTATAGGGATTCTTCGCCCTTTCCCTAAACCCTACAACACTAACCCTAAGACACTAACCCTGAACCTTAAGGCTCAAAAGTTAAGGCTTACGGCCCCCACCCGGCGGCAGCCACCTGCAACCCGACCTCGGATCCCCGGGTGACATCCACAAAGCGTGACTCCACGTAGGACGCAGGGGTATGCGTCCGAACTTCTCGATATAAATACACAGGCATCCGCGCCGAACAACTACGATTTGGTAAAGACATGTTAAGACACTTCCGCCAAAGCTGAGGATGGTCGGCACGTTTGGAGGTGTTTTTTTTTTTTGTGGGGGGGGGGGGGGGGGGTGCTGCTTTCTAAGGGTACCGCCGCTATATTATAGGGGGACCCAAAACAGGGAACCTGATTTAGAGAACTACCCAGATGCTGTCAAGAAGAGCAAGAAATGTTCTGAATCCAGCACAGGAGCAGACGCAGTCGCTGTTGCCTGGCCAAACTCTAAGCCCAATGTGAGGGTTTATGGTTTAGGGTTTTAGTGGATATGCGTGAGGTCGGGTAGTTGCTTGCACTACGCTCTGGCTCCTCACCAGCCAATCGGTCTCGCACTTGTTTTCTGCACTGGCGCTCGCCTCCAGTAGTTGTCTCGTGCACCCGGGCAGTTTCCAGTTACGCTATTGCGCTTACCTATAACCTACGGGTGAACTACACTCTTGAGGGTTACTTGAGCCTTGAGCCAGAATGGTGAACAGGCCATGGCGTTCTATAGTGGTTTCCCCGATGTGCTGCGGAGCAGACACAACGGGGTCCCCAAAATGTGCTGTGGTTCGGGGATCATTCACACCCCCCACGGCTGGGATTTGCAAAATGCTAGACGAATTGCGTTACGAACACACAATGGTCCCAGTTAAAAGCAACTTAAGGCTTGGCCGTTCTCCATTGTTTCGCTTTCTTTGCCCGAATTGATTGTTGTGAGACAAACTTTCAGCTACCGAAGCGTTCAATCCCATCCTTTGGCTGTACAAAGACCAGCTGCTCGCTGTTGTGGAATCATGGGCGCGAAAGGCCCTGAGAAAACATATCCGCAAAAGCTTGGATCCAGCATATTGCGTCTCCATGATGTAAGAAAGATACACAGCGGTGTCAGTCAACCATCCGAGCTGCAAAGAACCGCACATTTCCCTCCAGCGGGCGCATTGGCACATTGCCCCGCTGCTGCTATGCAGTGGCCGAAAAGGGAAATAGCATCGGAGGATATAATGACGTGCTCCATTGTGTCATCTGTTGCATCTGCAAGGAAAATAGGAATCAAAACAGAAAACGCATAGCGCTGGCCCACAACCAGATGTTCGGGAATGCCATGGATTCCAGGGGATGACATACCGGAGGTTCCGAGTACATCAATCACCCTTTCTTTCCAGATCCCTTTCTCGTCTGACCTTTGGAAGCAGCTTGAGAGGTCCCAGACTGGGAGGTCTTCGGCGTCGGCTGACTCATGCGGGCCTTCGCTCGGGCCGGCATGTCCGTCTCGTCTGCCTCAGGATGACGTGATCCACCTGATGAGGTCACCGAAGGTGCGGAAATTGACGGATCATTCGCAATGTACAAAGCCGACGTACTTGGATTCTCCAGGTACTGAGTGGGCTTCAATTTCAGGATGCTCATGTCCTTCTTCTGGTCACTCAGCCATCTATCCAGTTTCTTGCTGTACTGGTTAGGCAGAGCGCACCCTGAGTCCCTCATCACCAGAAGGTTATTGACACTCACCTTCTGTGAATCCATCAAGCTGAGCAATTGGATCGGATTGATATACTTGAATGCTGCGTGATACGGGATCTCAGCATTGGGCTTTGTGTACGAGTAGAGCCTCACGTTCAAGACTTGATAGATGATCTTTGCCATGAACATATGGACCCTTTGCCCTGCTTCGGCAAATGCCTTCTGGTCCACTGCTTCATCAGGAATTGTTGGAAGGTTGAAGCTCTCCTTGTTGTACCCCAGCTGGATTGCTCCACGCATGACGTAGAAGACGAACTTGTTGGCGTGGTATCGTTCCACCATGAACTGTTGGTTCTCCACGGTGCTGGCGTACTGCCTTACCTCGTCCTCCATGAGGTCTCTTGGCAACGCCGTATCCTCGTCAATGGGGACAACGGGCCAAGTCCCAGACGCGTCGTGTCTCATGCCCGAGGCAAACTGATCTTTCATCTTCTTATACGGAGTCATGATGATCTTCTCGAACAGATTCCACTTCTGGACCAGCACATACGCGAAGAAGGCATCGAGGTGACAGCACAGCCTGAAGTTACGGTCCACGCACGCTGCATAGTCGGTGTCAATGTTGACATTGCACTCCAGCGCAAGGCGTGCTTTCCTCTCGTTTCGATCATCCAACGAATCGCCTTCCCTATCACCCACCAGCACGAATGCTCCGAACAACGATGGCCTCGTGGGAAGAGCCGGGGGACCCGAACCCTCCTTTGAGGCGGTTCCACCCTGGGTATGAGCCGGCGAAGCCGAACCCATCCCAGGCATGGTGTTCTGGACCCATGTCTTGAACCTCGATTCCGTTGCAGATGACTTTGGCACGTCGTGATCAACTTCCTCAGGACTGCTGTAAGCTTGGGTTATTCCTGAACGGGATTGAACGCTTTGTGGACGCGAATTATGTACACCTACCCTAGGCACAGAAGAAACATTATCCCACTCAGACGTTCCGGCTGACGTAGGTCGGTTGTAGGCTTGAACCTGTCTTGCAGCATCCAATTCTGACGCCAGTCTTCGATTGACGTCCTCATGAGATTGGCATTCAGCTCGTACCCTTTGCAGCTCCCCATGGATGCTGGGCAACGAAGCATGTTGGCTTTCCCATCGCTGCTCCATCTCGTGCACAGCTTGCCTCAGAGCAGCCGTCCTTTCTTCTTCCTCGTGATACTGAGCGATGAAGCCATGGATGTTCACGCTCAAAAGCCTTGTTTGATCGCGCTCATCCTGCAATGCCACACTCTCATGATGAGCGTATTCTTGCATTTCACTCTTCTGCTTTTCGGATGCCTCGCGCGCAAACTCGGATGCTCGCAGTTGATCTTCCATCTGAGCCACAATGACTTCAGCTTGCTGTAGATCGGCTCGCCTTCTCAGATTTTCATGCGCTCGAATGTTCAGCTCCTCGGTAAGTCGTTGATATTCTCGAGCTATCGTGTTTCCTTCACCGTGAGCCGCTTCTTCCACGTTGACCATGTACTGCGCCATCTCGCGTTGCTGATGCATCAATTGCTCCTGAGTCATCGTCGCTTGGTGATGATTGTCGGCAGCATGTTGTTCCAATGTCGCAATCGTGACACCCACGACTTGCTCACGTTCAGCAAGTGCAGCTTCGTGGCGTTGATGGATATGAGCTGCCAGTTGCGCGTTCTGATCACGTTCACGTTCTAGCTGCTCAATTCTGAGTGATGCCCCATAGTCTTCCTGTTGCATCTCCTCGATCTTCTGTCGCAACACGGTTATGACCTCTTCCATCTTTCGCCTTTCGCCTTCTTCCCGGATTCGTTCCGCTAGAGGGTTAGCAGACTCAACCGGGGGACCCGAATCAAGCCCGCTCCTACCGCCAGTCGGAGGTTCCGAACTGGGGAGGCCGGTACCCAAAAGAGGGCCACCGTACCCTCTTCGCGGTGACGTTTCCGGTCGTCCGGCGTCCGGCGAGGATCGTGGAGAGATCCGTGGAGAATTACCTCTTCTTCGTCGTGGAGTACTTGGAGTGTTGGATCTCTTTGATGTTCGTTCCGATGATTGTCTGGAAGTGGATCTGAGGCGTGTAACTTGACTCATCTTCGAGTTCCCGTCTTCACGCAGTACACTCAATCCACTTCTATTTCGAGCGGGTGCTTTTGCAACCGCGACCATCTCAACGGCGTCATCTGATGATGTGATCGCATCTGTCTCGGCGCAGCCTGTGCTATCGCCCAACGCAGGTGCGGCAATGGCATCACCATCACCGAAGGTCATGGTTGTGTCGGCACTTGACGACGAGGTTGGCAGTGCCATAGCTCAACTCGTATAGTAGTCGCAAAAGATTGCAGCCGCTATACGGCTAATAACCTGCGTGAGGTCGGGTAGTTGCTTGCACTACGCTCTGGCTCCTCACCAGCCAATCGGTCTCGCACTTGTTTTCTGCACTGGCGCTCGCCTCCAGTCGTTGTCTCGTGCACCCGGGCAGTTTCCAGTTACGCTATTGCGCTTACCTATAACCTACGGGTGAACTACACTCTTGAGGGTTACTTGAGCCTTGAGCCAGAATGGTGAACAGGCCATGGCGTTCTATAGTGGTTTCCCCGATGTGCTGCGGAGCAGACACAACGGGGTCCCCAAAATGTGCTGTGGTTCGGGGATCATTCACAGGATAGGGCCGAGGGTTTAGGATGGTTTCGGGCAGGAATCACGAAGCTTGTGCACGTGCCTTGCCTAATACAGTCACCAACCTGGAGGAGCTCCCCAAACTTGATGCCCTAAAACAAAACCCGCAACCCTAACACCCAAACCCTAAAGCTCCTAAACCCTAAACCCCAAACCCCAAACCCTAAACCCTAAACCCTAAACCCTAAACCCTAAACCCTAAACCCTATAAAGCCTAAACCCTTCATGTTCGGACACCCCCAATGGCCTGCTGCTGCTGGGGGCGCACCACCGAAGCCAAGCCTGGTTTAGGGTTTAGGGTTTAGGGTTTAGGGTTTAGGGCTTAGGGTTTAGGGTTTAGGGTTTAGGGTTTAGGGTTTAGGGTTTAGGGTTTAGGGTTTAGGGCTTTGGGAAATTTAAGGGTACATTCAGGGTGTTAGGTCTTCGGGGTTTTGAGGTTTAAGGGTTTTCAGGGCTTGGGTTTTCAGGGTCTAGGGTTTACGGTCAAGAATGTCATGCCCTTTCTGGCTGAAAGCGAACGCCCTTCGAAGGTGCACGTCTTGCTGGTCTGCACACACATGGGGGTTTACGAAATCAGGGACCCCTAAGAAGACCCCCGAATAGTAGGATTCCCATTTATAAGAAGGACCCCAATAAGGCACCCCTACTTTCGGAAACCCCCACATCTGCCATGCTGGATTTTCAGGAGAGCCCGGGCAGCAACGCCGGCCTGCACGTGTTGTGCGGCCTGTGCGCACGGGTCGCCACCTGGCAAGACACTTCACGCTTGGAAGCAGGGCATCCAGATCTGAAGAATACGCAGCAACCCAGTCCTAAGATCGGTTTTCTTCTTTGGGGGCTTTGGGGGGCTTTGGGGGCTTTGGGGGCTTTGGGGGCTTTGGGGGCTTTGGGGGGCACGTCTGCCAACAACATTTCCACTGGTCCGGAAACTTACGTCACGGGGTAATGTCCGGAACCAACGCACAAGAGAAAAGCGGTCACGCCGACACAGGAGACCCGCGCACAATTGCTACGACCAGTAGTTCACTCGTCGTAGAATCTGCACCGTGACAAACTGCGCTCCCCTCCCTGCTTTGCACCTGCCCAGGACAGCAGCAGGCTATCCATGGACAAGATTGAAGTACAGTAACACTAAACCCTAAACGCTCAACCCTAAACCCTAAACCCTAAACCCTAAACCCTAAACCCTAAACCCTAAACCCTAAACGGATAGGGCGAAGGGCCGCTGGAGCCGAAGCAACTGCTGGAAGCTGGTTCGGTGGGCGGCGAAGAGCATGGGGGGGCTTCTGAGCTTCCCCTAAACCCTAAACCCTCAACCCTAAAACCCTAAACCTTGAACCCTAAACCCACACACGCAGATGGGTATGTAGGATCTTGAGGTTTTGGGGTTGACATGCAGTCATGAATGCGTTTGTATAGATGACCCTGCGAGGTCATCCCTAGCCTTGGTAATTGCTGAGGGTTTTTTGCCAGCAGTAGCTGACTTGTGTAAAGTGGGATTCTAGGGTGATTCAGAACTTCAAGAGTCTATAGTACTTATGGGGCGTATAGCGGCTATCGGGCTGCGTACAGAGCTCATAGAGGTTCAAATAGGGTTTGCAGAAGGCATCCGTGGTCTCGAAGCATGAATCTGGGCGAGCTTCCTTCGAATTCGCCTGGGCACCAAGGGTGCGTGTCCAAGGTTTGTAGGATTCGGAGTTCAGGGTCGAAAGTTTCCTCCTGGCTTCGTGATATATCACACCGGAACAGCAACAGCAGGCCAAGGCGGCTTTCTGGGTGGCTAAATTTGGGGAACTAAACACAGATACCACAATAGGGATGTGTAGTAAAAAGAATCCTGGCTTCCTTCTTAGGGCAGCTATTTCCCAACTTCCGCAAGAGCATATCCAGCTTTTGCGCCTGCCCAGCGTGAGGGTCACCGACTCTCGTTGTCAAAGTCTACTCATCTACCCGGTTAAGGGTTTAGGGTTTAGTATTTAGGGTTTAGGAAACGGTTTAGGGTTTAGGGCTTAGGGCTTAGGGCTTAGGGTTTAGGGTAGGGTTCAGGGTTAGGGTTTAGGGTTTAGGGGTTAGGCTTTAGGGTTTAGTGTTAGGCAGCCGCACCCATGAAGCTCCATACAGAGGGCAAGCTTCCTTCAGTCTCGTCGACCAGTCTTCAGGAGTGTCGTGTATGAAGACAGCCTCCTGTCATGGGTTTAGGGTTTAGGGTTTAGGGTTTGGGGTTTCGGGTTTAGGGTTTAGGGTTTAGGGTTTAGGGTTTAGGGTTCCCCTACTACCCCCCTCTATACTACCCCCCGCCCTGAGTTCCCCCCATAATTAAGGCTATTTAGGGATCGTTAAGCCTAGGTCCTGGAGACAGGGGCAAGAAGCTGCCAGCGCGCGCACGATCTTGGCATCTGGATCGACCACCTCAGCTGACGTCACTCATACCAAACCGAAGTCCTCTAAACCCTAAGCCTACAAGCCCTACATAACCTTCTCAACCCTACATGATCCCGATCAGCCCTACAAACCCCCCTAACGCCCCCAAAAAGGCCATCTTCAACGCGATAAGTCCTTGATGTAAAACCTCTGGACCCAGTCAAAGTAGCTTCCCAGCGCTTCACAGTGGTGCCACCAACACACAAGTAGCCTGGTGTGCGAGCTGCTGTACTGAATTTAAGATATCCATGGGTTTAGGGTTTGGGGTTTGGAGTTTAGGATAAAGAGACCTGTGACTGGCTACATTTCCGTATTACTGCAACTCTACACATGCCTCCCCAACGGTGTTTCCATACTAGTCTACTATGCATGATATATATATATATATATATCCATTCTCCGCCAAAAACCAAACTCGAAGCCCTTAACCCCAAAAAACATGATGCCCAACCCCCCAACCCCAAACCCCCTAAACCCCGAAGCCCCTGAACCCCTAAACCCTAAAGCCTACAACCCACACCCTTAACCCCTTAACCCCAAAACCCAAAAACCCTAAACCCTAAACCCTAAACCCTAAACCCCAAAACCCTAAGCCCTAAACCCTAAATCCCAAAACCCTAAGCCCTAAACCCCAAACCCTAGCCTTTGCTTAGGCAGCAGCCGAGCAGCGGAGGCCGGGCCACCCAGCCACCGCCGTGGAAAGCGTCGTTGCGGGATCCTCCAGGTACCGGTCGTAGAGGTCCTCGGCGGCATGAGGGTTTAGGGAGTTTAGGGTTTAGGAGTTTAGGGTTTAGGGTTTAGGGTTTAGGGTTTAGGGTTTAGGGTTTAGGGTTTAGGGTTTAGGGAGTTTAGGGTTTAGGGAGTTTAGGGTTTAGGGTTTAGGGTTTAGGGAGTTTAGGGTTTAGGGAGTTTAGGGTTTAGGGAGTTTAGGGTTTAGGGAGTTTGGGGAGTTTAGGGAGTTTGGGGAGTTTAGGGAGCTTCGGGCGCTTAGGGGGTTTTAAGGGTTGAGGGTCGGGCTTAGGTTCAGCATCTCAAGTCCAAGGATTCACTAGTCACGCAATTTATCGAGCATTTCAAAAACCCCATAGCATTAAGAAAAGAAAAAGTTCATTCAACGCAGAAATCTTAGGGGCACACACCAAAAAAACAAATAGGGCCCTGAACACGATGCCCCAAACCCTGGGGCCTTAATCCTACGCCCCAAGCCCTAAAGCCCTACAAACCCGACCCCAGGGCCCTAAACCCTAAACCCTAAACCCGAAACCCTAAACCCTAAACCCTAAACACCCGGGCCCCAAAAGCTAGGGCCAAGGGCCCCTGCATCCTATGCCCCAAAACCTCGGCCTTATGCCCCAAACCCGAGACCAACCCTGCTTGTGACCTTTGCCCACAGAGATATGACAAGTGCCCATGAACTCCATTAGGGTTGAAATATGCATAGGTAAGAGAGGTTTAGGGTGTAGGGTTTAGGGTTTAGGGCTTAGGGCTTAGGGTTGAGGTGCGCTGCAAGAGTGGGTTCAGGGTTTTGGCTTAGGGTTTGGGGCTGGTTTTAGGATTTGGGGGTTGGGGTTCAGGGTTAAGGGTTTGGGTTTTGGGGTTTCGGGGGAGGGTTCAGGGTTTAGGGTTTAGGGTTTAGGGTTTAGGGTTTAGGGTTTAGGGTTTAGGGTTGGGGTTTGTTTGAGGTTTGGGGTTTATATTTGTTTGGGGCTTGGGGTCAGGTATGAACAGCAATAAAGCCATGAAAGTCAGGGAAGCACTGCTGGCCAGGGGTCTACATGTTCCAGCCTGCTGCAGTGGCGGCCAAGAGCCAAGACCCCCTCGTCAATGGGCGTCTTTTGAAAGCACAGCTCGTCGGCATTCAGCCGCAGATGCTTCAACAGGGGACACAGCCCAGCCACCGTAGCCAGGGTGCCTGCCTCAATCTGCTCGAAGTAGTTGATGCTCAGACGCTCAAGATTCACACAGCAGCTCGGAGCTTGCGCGAGCGCGCCCAGGATGGAGTGCCCTGAGCTGTGGGACCTGACCGGCCCCAGCCCATGCAAACGGGAGCCCACGGCTTGAAGCACCGGAGGGTCCACTGCACAAACGGTGAGCGAGAGGCATGTCGAAGGAGAGCTACCAAAGGACGTCGCGAGGCTCTGCGCGTTGCCACAGAGGCCCACCACATCTCCGTCTTGGTCCACGGCCTTATTCGTAAACTCCAGGAACAATGTCCCGACCTTGAGGCGACACACAGCTTCCATCATCTCTGGGCCTGAAGAGAAGAGCTCCAGGCGCAGTGACCTCAACGAGGGGAGCTCGGCCATTCTCAGAATCGCTTCGGGCCCGGCGATGCCCGAAACTTCCAGGTGCGCAAGGTTCCGGCTGCGAGAGAGGAAGTCTGCCAGAACTGCTTCTTCGGGCAGAATTGTGCGATAGCCTGGGTTGTGCTCGAAACCCTTTGAAAACTATCTATGAATAGGTTCCCCCTAATCAGGGAAGAAGGGACATGTAAAAAAACTCTCCCCAAGCACAACCCAGTAGCCATACACGGCCTCAATCTCCGGGCAGTGCTGCCCTAGGCATTTGAAGATGGCCTCCGAGAAGCCCTGCCTGTAGATGAAAGTGAAGTCGATCACCTCGTGGGGGCTAGGGTTTCGGGTTTAGGGTTTAGGCTTTAGGGTTTAGGGTTTAGGGTTTCGGGTTTAGGGTTTAGGGTTTAGGGTTTAGGGTTTAGGGTTTGGGGTTTGGGGTTTGGGGTTTGGGGTTTGGGGTTTGGGGTTTGGGGTTTGGGTTTTAGGGTTTAGGGTTTAGGGTTTAGGGTTACGTGGGCCCCATTTTGATACGTGTACCATTTTGTCTTGTGTCCTTGCACAACAACTGAAAGATGCACATTTTGTTTTTTTAATCTTATATAGTTCTATACATAGATACACTTGAGCATTTATATGCTACTCACACTTACCTGCTCATTTGTCCGCTTGCCTGTTCATATGGGAAGAAAATGCCATCATAGGGCACCCCAAAGGCCGAAACCCTCAACCCCATATAATTACCCTAAACCCCATAAACCCTGAACCCTCAACCTTGTAAAGCCTAAACCCTTCACTCTAAGGGTAGTTACATGGTCCCTTAGCATGGGCCCTTTCATGGGACCCCGCACTTCAAAACCTATTCAAGACTGTAAGGGGCCATATGATTAGACCATGCAACTTCCCTTAGACTACTAGAATAGCCCTAAACCCTATAAACCCTATAAACCCTGAACCCTCAAACCGACAAACCCTCAACCCTAACCCTGTAAACCCTGAACCCACCCCGGCACCTTCAAGGCCGGACACCGGGAGAGCGCGTCGGCCAGCAGTTTGGGTTTTCCCAACCTTGGGGGGGGTACCCTTCAGGATTTAGGGTTTAGGGTTTAGGGGTTTTTAGGGTTTCTCGGGTTGAGGGTTTGGGTTTCTAGATTTTTCACGGGGTGCACATCACGGGTTTTTTTGGCAGGGTATGGGGCATGTAGGGTTTGTGGGGTTTTTGGAGGGCGTTTATTGTCAGAGGGTGTACGGTGTTTATAGGGCTTTGTAGTACCTGGAGGTCCATGGTACTTTCTTAACCAATGATAACGGTACTTATAACTGTACTCATAACCATATTAGGGCGCTTGAGGGGCTTATAAGTGGGTGAAAAGTACAGTTACAATTGGTTAATAAGTACCATGAACCTCCAAGTAGGGATTATGTTCTGACCGTTCACCCACAAAACTACTCCCCCTGCTGCGGAAAAGGACCGAAAACCCCAAAACCCCCCAAAACCCTGGAACCACACTCCAGGGGCTCTACCTTGGACCTTGGGTTTGGGGGTGCCATTTTTGAGGATCCCTAAGGGAAGATGGGGGGCATATCAGGAGCATATTAAGGGGAACCTTTGGGGGTACAGCCATAGGGGTACGAGTCTTCATCCCTTGAATACCCCTTAAGCCCGAAAACCCTAAGACCCTTTCTTGGGGGTTCCCGAAGTACCTTTAAGGTGATACTACTATCTGGGGATCTATATTGGGGGTCCCCCACTTTCGTAAACCCCCATATACTTCTAAACCCTAAACCCTAAACCCCGTAAAAAGCATGAGGAGCTTGCTCAGATCCGCCACGCCCAGCTCTTCCAAAGTTGCCCCGAAGACTTCGCCGATGCGGGGCAGTGAGGAGCAGTCCTTGCAATCAGGGTTCAGGGTGTGGGGCTTAGGGTTTAGGGTTTAGGGTTTAGGGCTTAGGGCTTAGGGCTTAGGGCTTAGGGCTTAGGGCTTAGGGCTTAGGGCTTAGGGCTTAGGGCTTCAGATCCCATGCAATGCGAGTTTCAGGTTGAGGGTTCTGGGGTAGGATTCATAGAGTTGAGGGCTGAAGGGTCCTTGCAATGAGAGTAGCCAATGTCCAGGACTCTCAAGGGAAATCCACTGTCGCAGAGGCACTCCAAAACAGATTTGTCGATGAAATTCCGGCTTGCCCGCAACTCTTTCAAAGAGGATGGCATCAGTACAAGCAGCTGGCACAAGTAGTTCGCTTGCAAGCCGCACTGGCGAATGTCCAACATTTGTATTGACTGTAACGAAGCTGTGGGAAGCAGCTCCAACTCGTGAAGATGCTGGTCAAGCTTGTACATGCCGGAGAAATCAAGGAAGTCAAACACACCCTCTGAAGCACTGCTGTCGAACCTTGGCAGGACTGGGAGTCGTCTCGGTAAGACCTCCTGTCCGTCAGTACCTTGCACGGCCAAAGGCAATGCTGAGGCCCACATGGTCTCAATAACGTCCTCATCGGCCACAGATGTTCCTGACAGCTTCTGGCACGGTGGTAGCCAACAGCCCTCCCAAGAAAGACGAGCATACACCTTCTCTGTGGGCTTGATCTGGGTCTTCAGGCGATAGGCCACATCATCTACGAGCATGTGCGGATCACACTGAACAGGTCCAACAGTGCGCCCGTCTGGAAAGCGAAATGACAGATGCATACTGCTGAGAGCGTTCAGCAATGACACCGCAGGCTTGGTGGCCGCGCTGGGCTAGAGGCACGGAGGCACTCTAAGAAAAGTATACTTGCGACACAGAAAATGTGCTGCAATGCAGGTTCCTGGCGAGCTGCTATGAGAAAACCCACGCAGGTCAATTTGTAGAAGACCTTGCTTCCTGACCTGCGCTTGACCTTCGACTTCGAGCCATGAACAGGAGAAGCACGGTCAATTCGCAATCACTCAGCGATACTCAATGCGACGACTGGCACAAAGCCAATCTGCACATGTCTTTCAAGAGTCGCAGTAGTGCAACAGCAGCTACAGTAGTAGCAGTAGCAGCAGTTGCAGTTGCAGCGCCCCTAGTAACAGTAGTCGTAGCCACAGTCATAAACATGGCAGTGCAGTTGGCAGTAGTCGCACCGTCAGTCTTGTGCAATCGTCGCCCCTGCACGGAGCCAATTTTTTTGCCATCATCACAGCCAGCAGCGCCCTCGCACTGCTGCGGTGAAGTGTGAGGATTGGGAGCGGGCCTTCAGATGTCGGCTCCGCTCTCGGCACCGATGCTTAGCAGCTTGGCAGTGCCTGCAGTCTCCAACTGCTTCACCCGCTTCGCCGGGATTTTCGCAAGCCGCAGCTTTCAGCTGACGTGCCGTCTCTGTGGACACACGTGTCGTGTCGGCTGCGGGAGCGTAACATGCTGTACAACATGGGCGAGCTTGATAAAAAGGCCTCGTGCGGGCACGGGTCTAACCGAATTCGAAAAAGGCATGGTGCTTCATGACCATTCTATGCTAGCATATGTGCGCGAACGTCCTGCATGTCGAAGACCTATGCAGACCTATGCAGAGCCCTGCAGAGTTCAGGCGACTCCAAGAATCTGCTTGATGGCCGTGTACGTGCCGAAGACGAAGAGGAAGATGCCCAGAGCCAGGAAGGCCAGGGTCAGGAGGATCTCTCTGGTGAACCACGAGAAGCTCTTCGTGTCCCTGCGACGGAGCGCCAGGATCCACAAGGGTGGCACGATGAAGGAGATGTAAGCCGAGGCAAAGGCGCCGATGAAGTCCAGCATGTCCCGAAGACTGGTGATGACCACAGCCACCAGCACCACTAAGGCCACAGAAGCGATGGCACCGAAGATGTCGTACCACCGGGTCATGGACCGGCCGTAGACCACGACATCCGTCGCCTCTGCGTCGGCGTCGCGGCCCCGGGCCTTCCGCACGGCATAGGCCAGGAACTGACGCACGGGGTAGATGTGAAACTGGAAGCAAGTCAGCACGCTATACATCACCGAGGCCAAAGAGATGACCACCAACACTTGCTTCCTCACAGGCATCAGGTCCAGAATCAAGGAGTCCTTCTGACCCTCTGCCACTCCGAAAGCCAAGACTCCGAGGATGGACACAGTGGCGTACAGCACGAAGCTGAGGCCAGAGCTCAGCAAGGCCACACGCATCATCCGCTTCACCGACGGCTCGGGCGTGATTTCTCCAGTGAGCTGTGGGACATTGAACTGGTTGTTGTACGCGAAGACCATATTGTTGATGGCGCCCATGTAGCTCAGCATCGTAGCGTGGCCGGGGCCAAAGAGGAAGGTCTCCGGCGTGACGCTCTCGTTGACGCCGGACTGGCCCAAGTAGCTTCCCACCACGATCACCAGAAACGCCAAAGCAGCTACGCTGAGGGCCGCCAGGTGCCGCATGAAGCCGATATCTCGGGCGAGGGCCATGGGACAGCACACGAAGATCCCCACCAAGACCACGAAGATGTTGCGGGCACGCTGGTCCGCATCGAAGATCACCACGAAGACCTGGCCGCAAACGATGAGGTATCCTGCCGCTGCGCCCAGGCAGTTGCAGGTGTTCATGAAGCCCGTGATGAAGGACATAGATGGGTGGAAGAGGCTCTCACAAAGATCCTCGAAGCTCCACGACTTGGTCTCCACGGAAGCCACGGAGATCATGCGGATGCTTGCCACAGTCAGCACTGCGCCGATCAGCAGACAGCCCAGCTGGTAGAGGGCACCCACTTCTGCAGCATGTACGGAGATGGACAAGATGCCAGCGCCAATGCCTGCTTTGCTCAAGCAGATGGCCGAAGGCAACACACCTCCCGAGCGGAAGAGACCCGCCACACCGGATGTTCCCTCGCTGCCTTTGCCTGAACCCTGCTCCGCCTTAGATCCACCTTGCGCACCTTCCACAATCTTCTCGGGCTCTGACAGCCCATCTTCCGTGGAGGCCGTCTCCAGGTCCACGTGGTCCGCCGGAACCGCAAGCTTAGAAGCCATGGCCCACAAAGGTCTTTGCTGGAATCGTTTTTTGTGGTGGAAGCTGTCGTCTCGCGCACAGGATGCTGCGGCGTCCCCCACATAATTTTTCATCATCGGAGCTGGCATAAGTAGAAGTAGTAAAAGTAGCAGCTACAAGGCAATAAGTGAAGCAGGAGATGCAGCAGTAGCAGAACAGCAGTTGCAGTGGCAGCGGTCCTAGTCACAATCAAATACATGGCAGTGCGGCAGCAGTCTCCTCTACAATCGTCGCCCCTGCACGGAGCCGTTTTTTTTCCATCATCACAGCCAGCAGCGCCCTCGCACTGCTGCGGTGAAGTGTGAGGATTGGGAGCGGGCCTTCAGATGTCGGCTCCGCTCTCGCCACCGATGCTTAGCAACTTGGCAGTGCCTGCAGTCTCCAACTGCTTCACCTGCTTCGCCAGGATTTTCGCAAGCCGCAGCTTTCAGCTGACGTGCCGTCTCTGTGGACACACGTGTCGTGTCGGCTGCGGGAGCGTAACATGCTGTACAACATGGGCGAGCTGGATAAAAAGGCCTCGTGCGGGCACGGGTCTAACCGAATTCGAAAAAGGCATGGTGCTTCATGACCATTCTATGCCAGCATATGTGCGCGAACGTCCTGCATGTCGAAGACCTATGCAGACCTATGCAGAGCTCTGCAAGCTCAGGCGACTCCAAGAATCTGCTTGATGGCCGTGTACGTGCCGAAGACGAAGAGGAAGATGCCCAGAGCCAGGAAGGCCAGGGTCACGAGGATCTCTCTGGTGAACCACGAGAAGCTCTTCGTGTCCCTGCGACGGAGCGCCAGGATCCACAAGGGTGGCACGATGAAGGAGATGTAAGCCGAGGCAAAGGCGCCGATGAAGTCCAGCATGTCCCGAAGACTGGTGATGACCACAGCCACCAGCACCACTAAGGCCACAGAAGCGATGGCACCGAAGATGTCGTACCACCGGGTCATGGACCGGCCGTAGATCACGACATCCGTCGCCTCGGCGTCGGCGTCGCGGCCCCGGACCTTCCGCACGGCATAGGCCAGGAACTGACGCACGGGGTAGATGTGAAACTGGAAGCAAGTCAGAACGCTGTACATCACCGAGGCCAAAGAGATGACCACCAACACTTGCTTCCTCACAGGCATCAGGTCCAGAATCAACGAGTCCTTCTGACCCTCTGCCACTCCGAAAGCCAAGACTCCGAGGATGGACACAGTGGCGTACAGCACGAAGCTGAGGCCAGAGCTCAGCAAGGCCACACGCATCATCCGCTTCACCGACGGCTCGGGCGTGATTTCTCCAGTGAGCTGTGGGACATTGAACTGGTTGTTGTACGCGAAGACCATATTGTTGATGGCGCCCATGTAGCTCAGCATGGTAGCGTGGCCGGGGCCAAAAAGGAAGGTCTCCGGCGTGACGCTCTCGTTGACGCCGGACTGGCCCAAGTAGCTTCCCACCACGATCACCAGAAACGCCAAAGCAGCTACGCTGAGGGCCGCCAGGTGCCGCATGAAGCCGATATCTCGGGCGAGGGCCATGGGACAGCACACGAAGATCCCCACCAAGACCACGAAGATGTTGCGCGCACGCTGGTCCGCATCGAAGATCACCACGAAGACCTGGCCGCAAACGATGAGGTATCCTGCCGCAGCGCCAAGGCAATTGCAGGTGTTCATGAAGCCCGTGATGAAGGACATAGATGGGTGGAAGAGGCTCTCACAAAGATCCTCGAAGCTCCACGACTTGGTCTCCACGGAAGCCACGGAGATCATGCGGATGCTTGCCACAGTCAGCACTGCGCCGATCAGCAGACAACCCAGCTGGTAGAGGGCACCCACTTCTGCAGCATGTACGGAAATGGACAAGATGCCAGCGCCAATGCCTGCTTTGCTCAAGCAGATGGCCGAAGGCAACACACCTCCCGAGCGGAAGAGACCCGCCACACCGGATGTTCCCTCGCTGCCTTTGCCTGAACCCTGCTCCGCCTTAGATCCACCTTGCACACCTTCCACACTCTTCTCGGGCTCTGACAGCCCATCTTCCGTGGAGGCCGTCTCCAGGTCCACATGGTCCACGGGAACCGCAAGCTTAGAAGCCATGGCCCACAAAGGTCTTGCTGGAATCGATTTTGGGTGGTGGAAGCTGTCGTCTCGCGCACAGGATGCTGCGGCGTCCTCCACATAATTGGCATCAGCAGCGGAGCTGGCATAAGTAGGAGTAGTAACAGTAGCAGCTACAAGGCAGTAGGTGAAGCAGGAGCTGCAGCAGTAGCAGTAGCAGCAGTTGCAGCGGCAGCGGTCCTAGTACCAGTATGTAGTCTAGGGTTTAGGGTTTAGGGTTTAGGGTTTAGGGTTTAGGGTTTAGGGTTTAGGGTTTAGGGTTTAGGGTTTAGGGTTTAGGGTTTAGGGTTTAGGGTTTAGGGTTTTAGGGTTTAGGGTTTAGGGTTTAGGGTTTAGGGTTTAGGGTTTAGGGTTTAGGGTTTAGGGTTTAGGGTTTAGGGTTTAGTCACAATCAAATACATGGCAGTGCGGCAGCAGTCTCCTACAATCGTCGCCCTTGCGCGGACATTTTGCCATCATCACAGCCAGCAGCGCCCTCGCACTGCTGCAGTGAAGTGTGAGGATTGGGAGCGGGCCTTCAGATGTCGGCTCCGCTCTCGGCACCGATGCTTAGCAGCAGCTTGGCAGTGCCTGCAGTCTCCAACTGCTTCACCTGCTTCGCCAGGATTTTCGCAAGCCGCAGCTTTCAGCTGACGTGCCGTCTCTGTGGACACACGTGTCGTGTCGGCTGCGGGAGCGTAACATGCTGTACAACATGGGCGAGCTTGATAAAAAGGCCTCGTGCGGGCACGGGGTTAACATGACTGAATTCGAAAAAGGCATGGTGCTTCATGACCATTCTATGCTAGCATATGTGCACGAACGTCCTGCATGTCGAAGACCTATGCAGACCTATGCAGAGCTCTGCAAGCTCAGGCGACTCCAAGAATCTGCTTGATGGCCGTGTACGTGCCGAAGACGAAGAGGAAGATGCCCAGAGCCAGGAAGGCCAAGGTCAGGAGGATCTCTCTGGTGAACCACGAGAAGCTCTTCGTGTCCCTGCGACGGAGCGCCAGGATCCACAAGGGTGGCACGATGAAGGAGATGTAAGCCGAGGCAAAGGCGCCGATGAAGTCCAGCATGTCCCGAAGACTGGTGATGACCACAGCCACCAGCACCACTAAGGCCACAGAAGCGATGGCACCGAAGATGTCGTACCACCGGGTCATGGACCGGCCGTAGACCACGACATCCGTCGCCTCTGCGTCGGCGTCGCGGCCCCGGGCCTTCCGCACGGCATAGGCCAGGAACTGACGCACGGGGTAGATGTGAAACTGGAAGCAAGTCAGCACGCTATACATCACCGAGGCCAAAGAGATGACCACCAACACTTGCTTCCTCACAGGCATCAGGTCCAGAATCAAGGAGTCCTTCTGACCCTCTGCCACTCCGAAAGCCAAGACTCCGAGGATGGACACAGTGGCGTACAGCACGAAGCTGAGGCCAGAGCTCAGCAAGGCCACACGCATCATCCGCTTCACCGACGGCTCGGGCGTGATTTCTCCAGTGAGCTGTGGGACATTGAACTGGTTGTTGTACGCGAAGACCATATTGTTGATGGCGCACATGTAGCTCAGCATGGTAGCGTGGCCGGGGCCAAAAAGGAAGGTCTCCGGCGTGACGCTCTCGTTGACGCCGGACTGGCCCAAGTAGCTTCCCACCACGATCACCAGAAACGCCAAAGCAGCTACGCTGAGGGCCGCCAGGTGCCGCATGAAGCCGATATCTCGGGCGAGGGCCATGGGACAGCACACGAAGATCCCCACCAAGACCACGAAGATGTTGCGCGCACGCTGGTCCGCATCGAAGATCACCACGAAGACCTGGCCGCAAACGATGAGGTATCCTGCCGCAGCGCCAAGGCAATTGCAGGTGTTCATGAAGCCCGTGATGAAGGACATAGATGGGTGGAAGAGGCTCTCACAAAGATCCTCGAAGCTCCACGACTTGGTCTCCACGGAAGCCACGGAGATCATGCGGATGCTTGCCACAGTCAGCACTGCGCCGATCAGCAGACAGCCCAGCTGGTAGAGGGCACCCACTTCTGCAGCATGTACGGAGATGGACAAGATGCCAGCGCCAATGCCCGCTTTGCTCAAGCAGATGGCCGAAGGCAACACACCTCCCGAGCGGAAGAGACCCGCCACACCGGATGTTCCCTCGCTGCCTTTGCCTGAACCCTGCTCCGCCTTAGATCCACCTTTTGCGCCTTCCACAATCTTCTCGGGCTCTGACAGCCCATCTTCCGTGGAGGCCGTCTCCAGGTCCACATGGTCCACGGGAACCGCAAGCTTAGAAGCCATGGCCCACAAAGGTCTTTGCTGGAATCGATTTTGGGTGGTGGAAGCTGTCGTCTCGCGCACAGGATGCTGCGGCGTCCTCCACATAATTGGCATCATCGGAGCTGGCATAAGTAGGAGTAGTAAAAGTAGCAGCTACAAGGCAGTAAGTGAAGCAGGAGATGCAGCAGTAGCAGAACAGCCGTTGCAGTTGCAGCGCCCCTAGTACCAGTAGTCGCTAGTCACAATCAAATACATGGCAGTGCGGCAGCAGTCTCCTCTACAATCGTCGCCCCTGCACGGAGCCAATTTTTTTGCCATCATCACAGCCAGCAGCGCCCTCGCACTGCTGCGGTGCAGTGTTCAGATGTCGGCTCCGCTCTCGGCACCGATGCTTAGCAGCTTAGCAGTGCCTGCAGTCTCCAACTGCTTCACCCGCTTCGCCAGGATTTTCGCAAGCCGCAGCTTTCAGCTGACGTGCCGTCTCTGTGGACACACGTGTCGTGTCGGCTGCGGGAGCGTAACATGCTGTACAACATGGGCGAGCTTGATAAAAAGGCCTCGTGCGGGCACGGGTCTAACCGAATTCGAAAAAGGCATGGTGCTTCATGACCATTCTATGCTAGCATATGTGCGCGAACGTCCTGCATGTCGAAGACCTATGCAGACCTATGCAGAGCTCTGCAAGCTCAGGCGACTCCAAGAATCTGCTTGATGGCCGTGTACGTGCCGAAGACGAAGAGGAAGATGCCCAGAGCCAGGAAGGCCAAGGTCAGGAGGATCTCTCTGGTGAACCACGAGAAGCTCTTCGTGTCCCTGCGACGGAGCGCCAGGATCCACAAGGGTGGCACGATGAAGGAGATGTAAGCCGAGGCAAAGGCGCCGATGAAGTCCAGCATGTCCCGAAGACTGGTGATGACCACAGCCACCAGCACCACTAAGGCCACAGAAGCGATGGCACCGAAGATGTCGTACCACCGGGTCATGGACCGGCCGTAGATCACGACATCCGTCGCCTCGGCGTCGGCGTCGCGGCCCCGGACCTTCCGCACGCCATAGGCCAGGAACTGACGCACGGGGTAGATGTGAAACTGGAAGCAAGTCAGCACGCTGTACATCACCGAGGCCAAAGAGATGACCACCAACACTTGCTTCCTCACAGGCATCAGGTCCAGAATCAAGGAGTCCTTCTGACCCTCAGCCACTCCGAAAGCCAAGACTCCGAGGATGGACACAGTGGCGTACAGCGCGAAGCTGAGGCCAGAGCTCAGCAAGGCCACACGCATCATCCGCTTCACCGACGGCTCGGGCGTGATTTCTCCAGTGAGCTGTGGGACATTGAACTGGTTGTTGTACGCGAAGACCATATTGTTGATGGCGCCCATGTAGCTCAGCATGGTAGCGTGGCCGGGGCCAAAAAGGAAGGTCTCCGGCGTGACGCTCTCGTTGACGCCGGACTGGCCCAAGTAGCTTCCCACCACGATCACCAGAAACGCCAAAGCAGCTACGCTGAGGGCCGCCAGGTGCCGCATGAAGCCTATATCTCGGGCGAGGGCCATGGGACAGCACACGAAGATGCCCACCAAGACCACGAAGATGTTGCGCGCACGCTGGTCCGCATCGAAGATCACCACGAAGACCTGGCCGCAAACAATTAGGTATCCTGCCGCAGCGCCAAGGCAATTGCAGGTGTTCATGAAGCCCGTGATGAAGGACATGGAAGGGTGGAAGAGGCTCTCACAAAGATCCTCGAAGCTCCACGACTTGGTCTCCACGGAAGCCACGGAGATCATGCGGATGCTTGCCACAGTCAGCACTGCGCCGATCAGCAGACAGCCCAACTGGTAGAGGGCACCCACTTCTGCAGCATGTACGGAGATGGACAAGATGCCAGCGCCAATGCCTGCTTTGCTCAAGCAGATGGCCGAAGGCAACACACCTCCCGAGCGGAAGAGACCCGCCACACCGGATGTTCCCTCGCTGCCTTTGCCTGAACCCTGCTCCGCCTGAGATCCACCTTGCACACCTTCCACAATCTTCTCGGGCTCTGACAGCCCATCTTCCGTGGAGGCCGTCTCCAGGTCCACATGGTCCACCGGAACCGCAAGCTTAGAAGCCATGGTCCACGAAGGTCTTTGCTGGAATCGTTTTGGGTGGTGGAAGCTGTCGTCTCGTGCACAGGATGCTGCGGCGTCCCCCACATACATTGGCATCAGCAGCGGAGCTGGCATAAGTAGGAGTAGTGAAAGTAGCAGCTACAAGGCAGTAGGTGAAGCAGGAGCTGCAGCAGTAGCAGCAGCAGTTGCAGCGGCAGCGGTCCTAGTCAGTAGTCGTCAGTCACAATGGCAGTGCGGCAGCAGTCTCCTCTACAATCGTCGCCCCTGCACGGAGCCAATTTTTTTGCCATCATCACAGCCAGCAGCGCCCTCGCACTGCTGCGGTGAAGTGTGAGGATTGGGAGCGGGCCTTCAGATGTCGGCTCCGCTCTCGGCACCGATGCTTAGCAGCTTAGCAGTGCCTGCAGTCTCCAACTGCTTCACCCGCTTCGCCAGGATTTTCGCAAGCCGCAGCTTTCAGCTGACGTGCCGTCTCTGTGGACACGTGTCGTGTCGGCTGCGGGAGCGTAACATGCTGTACAACATGGGCGAGCTTGACAAAAATTCCTCGTGCGGGCACGGGGTTATTCGAAAAAGGCATGGTGCTTCATGACCATTCTATGCCAGCATATGTGCGCGAACGTCCTGCATGTCGAAGACCTATGCAGACCTATGCAGAGCTCTGCAAGCTCAGGCGACTCCCTCAGGCAGGGTTGACATGATCGGAGGTGAAGTCTGGTCAACATGGCAGCATCCGTTTTCCCTAGTGTACCCTGTGGAAGCAGTACCCTTCTAGGGCCAGTCTCATGGTTCCTCAACATGGCCCCCTACCTCCTTTCAAGAGTTCTGGTTCTGAAGGCTTGAACCCACCGCTTGCTGGGGCTTATGGCTTTTGGACAATCCCTAAACCCTAAACCCTAAACCCTAAACCCTGAGCCTATAAAGCTGGAGTCTGGCGAAAACAATATCTTTTCACTGTCAAGCTGGTCTATGGGATACTGCACTGGCAGAAAAGCTCCCGCTACACAGGCACCCTGTGCTGGCAAGAAGGACTCACCAGCCTGGCTTGGAAATGGTTTTTACCTTCTTCTCCAGCTCTGGCTTGTGTGCGACTTAGCCTTTGACTGCGCCTTTGACGTCTTAGACTTTGTCTTTCTTGCGGTTGTCGCCATGTCGAACATGCTGACCTGTTGCTCCTTCCCCTTCGCAGGCGACGCGAACGCCGTGCTTTGGGATCAATGAGGAAGCAGGCCGAGCCATAACATGCAGCAAGTCACAGCAAAGAAAGCTGCTCTCCGAGCAGCAATGGCCACACAATCTAAAACTCAGGTGTCACACAAAGGACTGATCTACAGAGTGCTGAGAAACAAACACAACGACGTTTGCGGACACAGGCGTGGTGCCCGGCATGTTGCGCTTGGAGCCTTCGGACGACCTCCCGTCTACGTGGAGCCTCTTTGTTGCCGACTACGCCTTCGCTGTGCTTGCTGAGCCGGCCAGCAGCGTGGCGCTTTGTCAACGAAGCCCTCGGTTGGACTACACTGCACACTAAAACCCGTCCGCAACTCGGCACTGTGCTCGGAAAGTAGACAACCCAGAAAACGGATGAACTAATCCTGCAGTTTCCATGGGCTGCCATCTCTCCTGGTCGGTCTTGTGCCCGGCACTGTGCCCTTTGCTCGGCAGTAAGCAAGGGCGTCTCACCTGACATGTAATTGCGCGAGTTGGTCATTGCATATTGCAGCAAACTCGATCTTTGCTTGCTCCGATCATGCCTATTCAATTGTTCCTCGTGTCAGCTTGGGTTTATTCATATTTGTTATTTTTGCTGTTAGTGTAATTCTCGTTGTTCTTATATGTTTTGGTTTCCGTTTCTTCGGATCTCAAGTGTATGTTAATCAGTTACACAAGATTGGAGACTACCCACCAGCACCCTGAAATCACTTAAGCCCTCGGTGGGTTTCTCCATGAGCCTTCTCAACTGTTTAGCAGCCAAGCATCCGGTTGGCTGTCTGCATGGCTTGACCTGCCAGTGTACGCAAAGCACCCTCGCAGCTGTTTGGACACCACTGCGCATTCGGGCTACCTACCAGCGCGCCGCCGTGACAATCCCTGAACTGCAAACGCACATGGCAGTCACGATCATGGCGACCCCGGCAATCACCATGTGACTGCCAGCATTTTCGCACTTGAAACTAACTACCAAATTTGCCGAAGCTTTAAAAGTGACGACAGTTGCGAGGATGGCAAGCTTGAAAACATTCTAAAGCGACGACAGTCACGAGTTTGGGCACGCGCTCCAGACGCTGGCAGACGCCAGTGGACGCTTGACGCTTAACGCACAGATTCGCCCCTCCCCCCCCCCCGCCCCCTCGCCCGCCCATTGGCTCCCGCAAACACTTTTCATCTTACTCAAGGCCCAGTAAGCCCCCTACCCTAAAGCCCAACGCCCGGGAACCCTAAACCCGAGAAGCCTCAGGCCCAGTAGACCCAAAACCCTAAAGCCTAGGCCCAATGTCTTTGAACGCAAGGCCGCAGGGCCATTAGGGCCAAATCTTGAACAATGCCCACGAATTTTTTACACAATGTCCACGAATTGTGTGCACAATGCAATCAAAACATTGCACAATGCCCTCGAAGGTTTGCACAATGCCGCCGACGAAGGTTTGCACAATGCCCGAAACATTGCACAATGCCCGAAACTATTCACAATGCCCCTGTTTTTCCCACGAATTTTCGGAAAGTGCCCACGAATGTTTGCACAACGCCCACGAGCTTTCCTTGCATAATGCCCACGCAGTTTCTCACAATGCCCCGACTGACTTTAGGGACTTAAAATTTCATGTGGAGGAGAGGTTTTGGGCATTTCATTCAATTAAGGTGGGTAGGGTGGGGCATCCCATGACAAAATACGACCCTAAACTGTAAACCGTTAAACGACATCTACGACTGTTCAAAGCGCTCACTCAACCATCCACCTGCACCACTCTACGAGTATCTACGAGTAGTAGTCTTTCAAGGTGGCTATGGGTTTAGGGCTTGTACAGGCACTTTGGCTATGACTCCATTGAAGGAGTCATCCATGTAGACTCAGAACCCCCTACCCGAAGCCCAAAACCCCAAACCCCGTACCATCCCTAAACCCTCAAGCCTCATCTAAACCCTAAATCCCATACTTACTGAACTCCAAACCCTAGATCCGAGCCCAACGCTGAGACAGCCGCCCTTCTGTCCGGAGTCTCCGCGCGAAGCAAACAGGACCTGAGGAGTTCGTGGGATGTAAAAAAATGCGTGTAGGTTCAGGCGGTTCAGGCCACACGATTTGAGCAAGTTCTACGAAGAATGATCCATGTTCATACATTCTTCGCAGAACCTGCACTGCGACAACTGCGATCCCCACCCTGCTTCGCACCTGCCCAGGACGGCAGCAGGCTCTCCATGACGAGATTCATCGAGATTCAGGGTTGTCAGAATGAGGGGTCCATCGCGAGGATATGGAGCAGTTTGTGTTGACCTGAGATTTTGGGTTCGGGCACATTTTAGAGCTTTATTGGGCGAGTGCAGACGTTTGTTTATTCGGCACATGCCATCTACGGAAGTTCCATTGCATCATGCGCTGACTACGCAAACCCGAGGCCTTGAGCCTAAGTCCCAAAGCACATGCAGTCGCCACAGGTCCTAAACTCGCGTGGCGCAGCTGTCAGATCACTTCCTGGCCCCAGGAAGTGTTGGGGGTGGGTCTGTCACGTGTTGAGCTTTGGAGCTTCAAAACAGAAACGGCGAGACGCGGCGGGCTCGCGAAGTTCGGTTACCAGTCGGGTCATTGTTGAGGTCTGAACCCAGAGAGCCCGGTACCCCTGACTTGCTGAATCCAAGGCACTTGGATTGAGAAACCCTCAACAATGGTTCTCCCGATTCAGGAGGCCCTTACGCTGGAGCCTTGCAGCTCTAAACCCTGCAAGTAAAATACCCCCTACGCCCAAGAATCCCACTTTTCGTAGGTGAGCTGCTTTTGGTCAATCATCCTCAGTGGCTGTTTAGTATGGACCTTGCAGCACCATCTTGATACAAACACATTGTGTCACAGCATGTCAAGCCCCAAATCCCAACACCCTACCCATCTGACTGCAAGTTAAGATGTCTAGGAAGCCCAGGAGCCTGCGCATGCCGTTCACCACAGCCCTAGGCAAGAGGCGGACAACTAGGCGGATAAGAAGACAAAGCGAGCCATTGACTTAGCGGGCTTTTGGAGCCCGCGAAACGTTGCACGCACGTTAGCCTCCCTCTTAGAGATAGAACCCAAAAAGTCGCCCGAGACCCAGGCTAAAGAGAGACCCAGGCTAAAGAGAGATGGAGGGTCGTTTCTGTTTCACATGCGCTCTTGCGATTGCTCGTCGATAGCTTCGGACATGACAGGCCGTACGACAGCCACAGTGTCAAGACCTGCACAGGCAATAATATGCTACATAAGCATCGGAGCGGCCAACATCTTTCTGCACACCGACGCGCACCACTGCAACGCTGCCACAATCACTTCTCAAACTCAACAAGTACTTACATCTTTCAACGCACCAGGGCCCTGAACACGTAGCCAAAACATACAGTGTGCTGTTTACCGGCACGTCTTTCATCGTACATCAGGGCTGTAGGTGCAGTGGGCCGTCACTGATCTGGCTGGCACACTCATCGCCACAAGAGCATCGCTTGCAGCTGGAAGACAAAAGCCGTGCAAAAACTTCGACGCGCAACTTGATATGAAGGCTCTGCCCGCAAAATCATGTCTAGTCTAATGTCCTGCACTGTAATGGTGAGGAAACACATAAATTTACAGAGTATGAAGAAGGGGCGAGCCGTTGGAACGGGTATCTCGATAATGAGATCATGAGATCAACGGATCCGGGCTTGGGTTTTTAGCCAAGATCTCTGGAAGCGTTCGGTTGACTTCAGAACTGTACAAAAAACCTAGAGGACTACTACCAGTAGCCCTAAGGCCGTAGACTGCACTGGACTGCATGAAGGTCCGTCGGATTGCCGCCTCACTCTGCATCTTGAATTGTCATCATGCCCCGATGTCCGGTAGATCGGCTCGGCGTCGCCAGCTGCTGAATAGTGGGCGTTTCGGCAAAGATGCCTGGCAAGTTGCAGAAGGCACTGGGATTGCCAAGCCCACATCAGTCTCACTACGGACCCTACAGGTGATGTGTTGCAAGGGCGGGCACTGGGAACAGCCTCTTGAGACGATGCGCACACGGAAATGGATTGAACAAAATTTGTTGATGCCAAGGCGCCTTTGACTTGGCGAGTCATGCTAATGAAATTCTGCATGGGCTGGTACACATTGGTTCTGAACGATTCGAAGGTAGACCGCAAAGCAGCCTTCTCCTGCAAGCTCCACACATGAAGCTTCGGACGCTGGGACCTGTCGCCTCTCGGGTTAGGGTTTAGGGTTACTAAGTTACTATACCTGAGTCGCATGGCCGGACGGTCCTCCTCGGCAACCTCCTCCAAGAAGGCTTCGCGGCAGATGTCCACAGCCAAGCACACGATGCGAAAACAAGGCTCCAGCTTCTTGCGAAGTGCCTTTTACGGTTTAGGGTTTAAGGGTTTAAGGATTTAGGGGTTTAAGGGTTTAGGGAGGAAGGATTTTGGGGTTTAAGGGTTTAGGGGTTTAGGGTTTCAGGGTTTAGGAAGGATTTTAAAGGGTTTAGGGTTTAGGGTTTAAGGATTTAGGGGTTTAGGGTTTAAGGGTTTCGGAAGGATTTAAGGGTTTAGGATTTCAGGTTTCAGGGTTTACGGGCTCAGGGTTGAAGGGTTTAGGGTTTAAGGGCTTAAGAGTTACGGGTTCAGGCCTTAGGCTTAGGCTGCGGTATCGAAATTGAGAGTTTGGAAGGCGAGGACTCAGCAAGACCCGACTGCCCATAGCCCCACGGAGCCCCAAAACCCATTGATTAAGGAATAGGGTTTAGGGTTTAGGGTTTAGGGTTTAGGGTTTAGGGTTTAGGGTTTAGGGTTTAGGGTGTTTAGGGTTTCTAGGGTTTAGGGTTAGGGCTTCTAGGGTTTTGGTAATAGAGCTTCTTGCTGCAAAATGTAAGGCACATGGTCCTGAAGAGAGCTGGACCAGATCGGTCCGGGAGGGCCTTTGAGGGCTTCCAACCGGAAGGTGAACTCAAGTGCCTTCTGTACAGGCAGTCTACCACGCAGCTAAGAACCCCCCAAAAATATTTTCAAAAACAGAACAATCCGCTACATTAGGCTTGTGAAGAAGCTTGTTTGCTTTTTTTTTTTGGAGGGGGGAGGTTCTTAAGCAATTCGTAGAACACACCTCTGTAGATACCGACTCAACATTGCTACTGCTCCAGGCTTGCAGGTTCTGGGTTTACAGGGTCGGGTTTCGGAGCGACGAAGGATCCTAAAGGCGAATGAGGCACCCTCTCACCCCTGACTCGGCTCCTGCCTGCTGGTCTTTCAGCATACCTGAGCAGGAAGCCGGGTGTTCAGGAACTTAGAGTAAGTTACCAATCAAAAAAACCGCGGGAGCTCTTATTGCTCCTCATGTCATAGTAGTCCGGGAAGTCTCTCACATTCTCTCGCGATACATGCCTAGGGTAAGCGATGGCGCTGCGCTGCTTCAATGGCAATTCTCCTGTACATGACAAGACCCGGGATGCGCAATGCCCTTAAGGTATACTCCTCTTACCCTAAACCCAAAACCCAAAACCCTAAACCCTAAACCCTAAACCCTAAAGGCCCTAAACCCTAAACCCCTTAGTGGTATTGGGCTTGCAGGGGGAACTGCAATGTCTCGCCAGGACACGCTTCTCTTCGGCGGCAAGGTCCTTGTTCTCTGCCTCTAAGGTCTTCACGGACTCTGCGAGGATGTTCACCGACTCCTGCAGCTGGAAGAAATGCTTCTCCTTCTCCTCAAACTCCTTTTTGCCTTCCTCTGACTGCCTGGACTCCCTTCGGAGTTCGTTGAGCTCCCGCCTGCAGTCTTTGAGGTCGTCCTTCTTCTTGCTCAGCTCATCTTTCGCGCGCTCCAGCCTCCTAGCTGCGTCATCCTTTACCTCCTCCATCTCCTCGGTGTCGCACTCCTTCACCTTGCAGGCCTTCACAAGAACGCTTTCAATCAACTTGTCCTTCATCTTGCTGATGTCCTTTTGTTCTGTGAGGTCTACGACCTCGCAGACGCGCTCAGCGGTGATTCCAGCTTGGCGGACAGGCTCACAAACTTCATCGATACTGAACTTCTGCATCTCTGCTTCGTAGGCCAGGAATGCTGGCCAGTCTTCCTCCGTCCGTCCCGTGTGCTTCCTCTCTCGCTCCTCCAAGAGCTTCTTCAGAACCACCTGCACATTCATGAGAAGTTGGAAGCATATGAAAGCAAGCATTCGGATACTGGGCAAAGGCCACCGCGAGGCTGCGCACCCTAGCCTTTTCAGTGAGCGGACAGAGAAGCGGAAATGCCGACTCTCAAACCCTAAACCCCAAACCCCAAACCCTAAACCCTAAACCCTAAACCCTAAACCCTCTCTCCCCAGGTCCACCTTGGCCTTGGAGATCTTGGCCGTGCCTCCGGGCGCAGCATGGAACCGAGAACATGTTCGCTTGAAACCCGTTCAGAGAGCTGCACATGGCCGGCCCTCTAAGTTGCTCCTTTTGGCTAATAACCCCCAAAATACAAGGCTGCGGATTACGATAGGTACCCCTAAACCCTAAACCCTAAACCCTAAACCCTAAACCCCCCACAAAAGACCTGTAGTTCAGGGGACCGGCGTTTGTTTTGGAAAGCCTCCAGGCAGCGGCTCCTTGATTTGCTGCTGGAGGCTGTTGGTAAAGAAGACGATGCTGTGCACCATGCAGGACACGTCCTCCATGGGCTTCGGGCTTGGGATGACTTGATCTACAAGCTACTGTTGGAGCATGCTCCTTCTGTTCTGACTCGGAGTGGGTGTCACTTTGCGCAGGCGAACCTAGCAAAACTCAGACTGCTCCTCTTCCAGCAAGGTCCCGCGCGCCACGTGCGCTTCAAGCCTGTCCAAATCGTGGAGCTGCTTGGAAATGGCCGAGACATCCGTGGTCCCGAACCGCCGCACGAGGTAGCTTTGCTCCTGGCAAAGCATCTCAAGCTCCTTGAGCTGAGTCATGCTCATGTCCTTCAAGGAGGCAATCTCCTTGTCATGCTCTTCCTGGGAACTCTCAAAGCTCTTCTGCAAGTGCAGATGCTGGGCTTCAAGTGTTCGTACCGTCTTTGTGAGCTCACAGACCTTGTCTTGAGCTTGCCTGTGCCGACTCTCAAGGCTGTCGATCTCGGTCTGCATGTCCTTCAACATTTGCTTAAACAAATTCCCAATGGTTCCACGGTCGGTCTTCATGGTGCTCTCCACCTGCCTGGAGTACTGCCTCAGGCTGTTGACCTGCTTCTTATGGGCCTCCTCCAGCTCATGTAGCTCCTTCAAGGTCTTATCTTTGAGTTCCCTCTCTTGCGCCGTGGTGAAGCCAAGCCGGGCTTCAAGAATGCACTTCTCCAGGTTCACAAAGCTGGCCAGCCTCTCAAAGTTCTCCACAAGGCCATCCGTCTGAACAGCCTGGAGAAGCAGGTACTCCATCCCACAAGCTTGTAAGCAGGGTCGACCGCCATTCCCAGCCTTGACCAGAGGTGAGAGCAGATCCACGCTGAGCTCGGAAACACTCCCACACCTGGCCGAGGAGCAGTCATCATCCACATGAACAACGAAGGTACACATGGACCGTCCCGCCCGGCTTGCATCGTCGAAGACTTGCTCTGCCACCTTGGCAGCCTTCTCGATGTCGTTTGCGAAGCCATCTGTGAGGAACACGACGAAAAGGCGAGCAAAGCTGGGTTCCATCTGGCTGCTCTCGCGGATCTTTTGCCAAGCAGGCTCGAAAGCCGTGCCGCCGCTGGGGTTGTGCTTCCACAACACGTCGGCAAGATCGGTGGTGATCGGGCTTACCTTTCTCATGAGAGAAGCCGTGGAATTGAAGTGGATCAGGGTCACCTTGTCCTGGGATCCTTGCGCGATGCAAGCTTTCTGGAATCTTTCAACTGCCCTCACCAAATGCTTCCACCGACGCCCTTTCATGCTGTAGCTGGCATCCACTGCAATGATGATGTGGTTGATGTTCAGAGCGTCCAAGCTGAGCAAGTCCCTTCGTAGCTGTATCGTCTTCTTCTGGCATTCCTCTATGGGCCCCTTGCTTCGCGCTTCCTCCTCTTCCTTCCTTTTCTTCAGCTGCTGCAGCTCACTCTCGACGGCTCCTTGTCTGTCCTGGTAGTGTGCCAGCAGCTCCCTTTTGGAAATGCTCTCGCACTTCTGTAGCTCTGCATGCTCTGCTCTCTTGGTGGCAAGGGTGCTGGCGATGCTCTGGCAGGTCTCAGTAGCTTGCTGCAGCCTCTCTCGGAAGCAATCTCGCTCGGCTTCAGCAACCCAGAGAAGTCCCTGCTCCTGGCCACGTTGCAGCTGCAGCTGCTTGCGTTGAGTTTGCCAGCCGCCACACTTCTGCAGCACGGCCTTCGACTTGTCGAAGGCATCGGAGGTCCAAATTTGGTTCTTCACCTGCACTGAAGACATCACGCCACTCAGAGCGCTTTAAGGTCAGGGTTTGGGATCTCGGGGCCCAAAAACCCTAAACCCTAAACCCTCAACCCTCAACCCTAAACCCTGAACAGTAAACCCTAAACCTCCTAAACCCCAACGGACTAAAGGAGGGACCCTTGCAACAACCTTTAGTTGCCTCCTGTATGGCAGCCAGGAGCTGGCTGCTGTGTGTCTCCTCGGGCTTCTCGCACAGCGCATCCCGGATCTTACGAAGGTCCTTCAAGGTTTAGGGTTTAGGGTTTAGGGTTTAGGGTTTAGGGTTTAGGGTTTAGGGTTTAGGGTTTAGGGTTTAGGGTTTAGGGCTTAGGGTTTAGGGTTTAGGGTTTAGGGTTTAGGGTTTAGGGTTTAGGGCACGTCGTAAGTTATACCCAGAATAGCCAAGTACGGCAGCGGGCGGTTGTACCCGTTACTACCATCCTGCGATCTCGCAACGAGCAAGTTGAGAGACTTCGGACTCCCTTGTGCAGCTTTAGGTTTCGGGATTAGGGTTTAGGGCTCACTTTCACTTACTTTTGTTCGCGCCGCGCACTTCTTCGAACCTTTTGGACCCACAAGGTCCTTGGACACATCT
The DNA here is from genome assembly GCA_905221605.1 of Symbiodinium natans. Classification (NCBI taxonomy): domain Eukaryota; class Dinophyceae; order Suessiales; family Symbiodiniaceae; genus Symbiodinium; species Symbiodinium natans. Next base: position 188,089 of record CAJNDS010002820.1, on the reverse strand, counting down.
TCCAACCTCTGGATTTCAGGCTCGATGAACTTGCTGTCGAACTTGACGTTGCTGCCTTGAGACCCTTTTCCTTGCGGCAGGGTGGACACGGCAACAGGTCTCTTGGAACATGAGCAATGGGGCCTTGAGTATCAAAGATCCTATCGCTTCTCTTCTCGAGGTCTGCGACAGCTTGGAGCAAATCACCTCGGATCGAGAAAGCCAAGACATGGAACACTGGAGCACCGCTGCAATCAAGCTCAGAAGCAGCTCTGCCTCAGACCAAGTATCACTTGAACTCTCTTCTAGCGCCCTGTCTGACCAATTAGTCAAACTTAACCTGAAAGGATCGTTCCAAACAGTCTCATCCGGCAACGCAACGCCTGACTTGGGATGTTCACCCCTATACTAACAGTCCTCAATAGGGATTATAGTACCCTCTCTTATACTCCCCATCAAGGACTGTTAGTATAAGGGGGAACATCATCTGACCCTTTGAAGTCTGTCAATTTTCCTTCTTCCGGGAACGGCGGATGCTGAAAAAATCATGGTGCCGCCTCATGACGAGAAGGATAACGAAGGTCTGGAACGGTGGCTTCGGCAAGTACAGAAGTACAGTACTAATTGTGTACCCTTTGCGAAATCCTCGCAAAACACACAAGCACCTTCTTTTTAGACTCAGGCGTCGTCTTCGGAACTACTGGAGCTGATGTTGCGCAAGCTCATACCATGTCAGCTTTGGAAAGGAATACCTAGCGTCACGCTAGCGCTATCCTAGCGCCTACATGGGGGACAGCCTGAAACCTGCATATACGCATGGTGCCGCCTTGTGGCGAAGACATAAACCAGCAAGAGCGGAACTTCATATCGCACTTCCATCATATTTTACATACATGGCATTTTGACGTCCGCCCATGTACAAACTCCGAATTTCAGGCCCGGAGCCGCAGAGGTGTCCCCCCTTCAGGGCAGTGCGGACCAGTTCCAATCGCTTTCCTGATGCAAGGGTTTTCGAGTTTAGGGTTGAGGGTTGAGGGTTTAGGGTTTAGGGTCCAGGGTTTAGGATCCAGGGTTTAAGTACTTGCAACCACCACAGCTGGATAATGGCCGAGATGGCTTCGATAGATTTTGCTACGACAATGTGCTACGCACATGACGAGTGAGGCTATGGATGTTTACATGTTTATGCTTTCCAGTGGACGCCGAGCCGTCCAAGGTCAGTCTGAGCATGTAATCTCCTGCTCAGCCCGACGCATCTTTAGACAGATGGATGGCGCGCCTTGAGTTCACGAATCAGGACACATGGGGAGTCTCGAGAGTTTAAGGGGCCCAGTTCAGCAATAGCAGCCCAAGAAAGGATCCTAAACCCTAAACCCTAAACCCTAAACCCTAAACCCTAAACCCTAAACCCTAAACCCTAAACCCTAAACCCTAAACCCTAAACCATATTATTTGTCAACCCGGCCTTGACAGTATACCCGCCTTGCAGGTTAGGCTCTAGTTTTCGTAGCAATGGTTTGCTGCGTTCACCCCCTAATCCCACGGAGCGGCCAAGCAGCCTCCACGAAAAGAGCATCGGGGAGTTTCGGGTTGAGAGATGCTTAGGGCTTGGGGTTTAGGGCCTAAGAAGCCATGATTTAGGATTTGAGAGGTCCAGGTTCAAAGTTTCACAGCATAATTAAGGTTTAAGGTGACAAACAAGTACGAAGGGCAAAGGGAAGGCCAACAAAGCTCTGGGTCAAAGCATCATGTTCGCCAAGTGGCGATCCGACGCGTCGATCATCTTCAGAAGGTCTCCATACGGCCTTTGCGACTCCTGCCACTGCTGTGGGTGGAAGTCCAGTCACAGAGATCAGGGGACCTGGGGGCTTGGGACGGTTTCTGTGGATGCTTGCGTACCAAACTCTGCAGTACCAAGTGCTGCCGTGCTGAAGCAAGCATGTTGATGCTCTGCCAACACACCATGTTGACAATTTGGCTCTCCTCGTCTGCGAAGCTGCGCATGTGCTTGGCAGCCTGGCGCACGTCCTTCTCCACGACCTGCAAATCCTGGCAGACCTTCGGCATGTCGTTGCATCGCATGCTGAGCGCCTGAATGCCATCTGACACCACCTGCAGATTTCCAACTCCTCGGCAAGGGCACCCCAGCATCCCTCAACTATTTCCGACCCCGCCGACATTGAAAGACACAGCCCAGCCGCCCTTGCTACCACGTGAGGTCGACATTTTATGCTGAACCATACTGTGCCCAAGAGTCGAAGCTTCAGCTCCTCTGCGTCGTAGAACTGAAGGGCCTCCTCATCGCTGGGATCAAGGACGCCGGCGTCGACCGCCGTGGGCTCCCCAGCGGAGACGTCAAGTACCTTCCAGCAGCGTTTAGGGTTTAGGGTTTAGGGTTTAGGGTTTAGGTTTTAGGTTTTAGGTTTTAGGGTTTAGGGTTTAGGGTTTAGGGTTTAGGGTTTAGGGTTTAGGGTTTAGGGTTTAGGGTGTCGAGAACAAGGACAAGCAAGCTAGAGCTTAGGTTTCAATAAGCAGAATATGCAAGGTTTATGCTTTCGGGAACTCGCTGAAGCACAAAGAAGCACAGGCAGCTGAAAGTTGAGACCACCACCGCAAGTGCGGCATATAGATTTTTGTTTGTTTCCAATTCATGGTCATCTAGTCTTTCAACTTTCAACTTTGCTGGTATCCCAGCCTGCCTCTTCGTGAGATTGTCCGGTCTCGGCAGCACCATGTCCGAACATCGAAGTCAAGAACCCGGTGCCTGGCTCACGAGTAGAAACATGGGACTTAGTGCAACGGCAGCCCTTAGTTTGCACCGATCGCCTGACTCCTCACCGCAGGAAGCCATGTTGCCGAAAAGCTACTCCACGGGCGAGGCTGTTGAGCAAAGAAATACTGCAACAGGCATCGACTGATGTCCTGGTCACAAGCTTCCTTAACCAAACTCTCAACCCTAAACAATAAAGCCCTCTAAGCAATACAGCCCCATGAGCCCTATAGGCCCTGTAAGCCCTAGAAGCCCTTTTAGCCTGTAACCCTAAACAGTAAAGCCAGCCAAGCTCACTTAGGGCCCTTGTACCACAGTTTCGACTTGAGCGATGTTGTTTACGTATACTTGGGGCAGCCGACGCCATAGTTCAAAAGTGCATTCTGCGGGGATGAGATTGGTACGAAAATTACCTACTTGGGGGTTTACGAACATAGAGGACCCCTAATATAGGCCCCCCGAATAGTAGGATCCCTGTATAATCAGGACCCCAATAAGGTACCCCTATTCTCTAAACCCCCACTTGGGCTGCTGCATTACTGGGAAAAGGAATGCAGCCTTCAGTCTTGCCGTTCCTTGGAGCTAAACGCACACCCTTGAAGCCCTGTTCACCAAGCGCACCGACGTCCTTTTGCACACGCTCTCACGCACGATGTCAGCCTACCGGGCGGTGCAGTCGTTTTTCCTTCGGCTTCTTTGGCCTCGGTCAAGCTGCAGAATGCTACAAGTGAAAGCGGCACTACGCAACCGGCCCCACCGTGCCAGAAACCTGAGGACAGGATCCCACGTCGCTTCTACCAAGATTCAAGCCCGAGGATCGACTCTCTCATGGTCTGCGGAACTCAGAGGACTCATACTCAAACCCCAATCCAAAGTCAAGCACTTGCAACATGCAGTGTGCGGAGTTTTGTCGAAGATGGCAGCACGAAAAAACAAACAACACCCCCCCGACTGCTTCGTGCCTTGGCCCCCATCCTTTCTGCCCCCCCGCCCCCCTCCCCTACCCCCTCCTTCCCCCCTCTCCCCTCCCCCTTCCCCTTCCCCCCTTTGGGTTCAGGGTGCAAATTGTAGGGTTCAGGGTCTAGGAATGCTTCAAGATCACCCGGGAAATGTGGAGTTCATCGTGTCTCTGTGTTTCCAGCACGCCGAGGCGAAGGGTGCCAAGCCTTTCACGTCGTGGCTGTCACAAACGACATCAGGGAAAGGGCTTACGGAAAGCCAGAAAACATGTTTTGAGCACAGCAACATGAAGGCTGCTTCGGGAAGCAGCAGCAGGTGATCTTCCAAGGCTGCTTAGGTTTTATTCAGGGCTTAGGGTGTAGGGTGTGACTCCGATGCGGAAGAGGGAAGTTGCAAGGCAACCCTGAAGTCGACCAGCCGCCAACCTGCACAGCACATTTCCTAAACAGGGCTCCTGAGAACATGCCCTCCCTAAAACTTGAACCCCGACGTGAAACCCAAAGCCCGAATCTGAGGTACAGACTCTGCCAGAGCAGCAGCAGTTCCCAGACCAGCGAGGAAACGCCATAGTGCAAGCTGAGTTTGGCCAAGCAGGACAAGCTATGGGCAGGCATTTGGGTTTTCCACTTCGCCTGTTCTGAATGAGGAGTCGGATGTGAAGTCATGCAAAAAATGGTCGGCGCCACCTTGAAAATCCAGCAGCAGAAGCAGAAGGACTTGCGCCTATGCCACCACACATGAATCCCAGCCACGGGTAGCTCCGAGTACCAAACACAGCTCTTCCTGCCAACAAGAAAGTCTGACAGCACTTACAACAAGTACACCACCCCTTAAACCACGGAAAATCTCTGGACATGTTCTCCCCTGCGTGCGTAAGTAGATCACTCCAGGCGCAGGCTCACTAGACTTGCACTGCTCCGCCGCTATCAAACCAAGTCTTTCATTTGAACCCCGATTCAAGCCTGAACCCTGGCCGACGCAAGTTTAACTTTTCGGCATGGTCGGCAGCGCCCGCGTCTGGAAGAGACGGCTCATCCAAGTCGTCCTGAGCAGCATGTTCTCACAGGAACTTCTTCTATTGAAAAGAAACTCAGACTTCTTCTATTGAAGAGAAACTCTGGGTCCACCCTGTGCTCTTCAGCATGTAACAGGGGTTTAGCAGCTATGGGCATAGGGCTTTGAGGGTTTCGGGGTTCAAGGCTTCGGGGCATAAAGGGGTTTAAGGATTTGGGAGTTTAAGGGCTTTCATTGTGGGAGTTCAGGGTTGTGGGCTGGGGCCAGCAACCCGAGCCCTTTTTGCTAAAACCCAACCAACCCAAGATTTAACCCAACACTCCCAAAACAAAACGGTCGCCAGAAACGGCCTACATCCTAAAGCCCAGGAGCCAGTCGAAACCTTGATAAGAATGATAAGAATGAACCCCCGCCGGTCCTGTAAGATTATGTAGTACTTGCTCCTGCTTATTGCAAAGCGGGGCTACTTAGTTTTAGAGCGGTCTTCCTACTGCTTCTACTTCGCTGGATGTCCCGTTAAACGACAATGGGAACGTGATGCCAGTGTGACTACAGGCACACTCGGCCATGCAGTTGCCTTCAGCCCTCCTCGTCGGGCTTTACAGACCTGGGACGGCCAGAAGAACTTGTCTGCAGCAGAAGATGAAGAGGCTTGGGGTTGAGGGTTTAGGGTGTAGGGATTCGGGTGTAGGGTTTAGGGTTTAGGGTTTGGGGTTTAGGGTTTAGGGTTTAGGGTTTAGGGTTTCGGGTTTAGGGTTTCGGGTTTAGGGTTTAGGGTTTATAGGGTTTATAGGGTTTATAGGGTTTATAGGGTTTATAGGGTTTATAGGGTTTATAGGGTTTATAGGGTTTATAGGGTTTATAGGGTTTAGGGTTTAGGGTTTAGGGATTAGGGCTTAGGGTTCAGTTAGTGTTTAGGGTTTAGGGCAGTTTAGGGTTCAGCAGCTTTTGGTCGAGCAATCTCTGGTAAAGCCGCCGTATCGACTGAAGAAAAAAACAAACCCACCCAGAGAATCCCAAAACGTTAAAAAACACAAATTCTTCATCAGCATGTCCCGAAACCTCACGCGGTCCACCCCACCCTTTCAATCGGCCTGCGGGAGACGAACTGCCAAAAAGAAACCTAATTTCGTTTACCTCATTTTCTTCTTATCCCCCCTACCCTCGCACCGGGCACGAACCAAAAATGAACAAATTTGTTGACCTCATGTTTTTGAATAACCCCACCCAACGGAAAAAAATGAGGAGGGGCTGGGGTGTTGATCCTCATCTGCCCCAAACCTAGGGTTTCGAGCCCAGAATGGGGGTCTGGGCCAGAAGAGGTTTTTTCACGGAACGGGAAGGGGTGCTGCGTCAAAAAGGGGGGGGGGTGGCCGGGGGGGGGGGGGGGGGGGGAGGGCGGGGGCGAGGGGGGGGGGGAGAGGGGGGGGAGAGGGGGGGGGGGGGGGGAGGGGGGGGGGGGAGCGGGGCCAAAAAAGGACCTCGCAGTCATTGGCAAGTTCGGCCCCGCGGCCTTGGCACAAAATCCGTGGCTGTTGGCAAGTTCGGCCAAAAACCCATGGCGATGGGCAAAAAAGTGGCCATTGGCAAAAAAACCGGCAAGTTCGGCCAAAAACCCGTGCCATTGGCAAAAACACCGTGGTCATTGGCAAAAAAAAACCGTGGCCATTGGCAAGTTCGGCCAACAACCCGGGACATTGAAAAAACAGCCCGTAGCCATTGGCTGGCCATTAACCGTGGCCGTTGGCAAAATAACCGTGGCCACTGGCAAAACAACTGTGGACATTGGCAATGGCCACGGTGTTTTTTGCCAATGGCCATGGTTTTTTGCCAATGGCCAAGGTTTTTTCCCCCAGTCAGGTTTAAACATACCTATGAAAGAGAGGGTTGAGGGTTTAGGACCAAGACGTCGCCGGTAAGGCTAGCAATAAAGCAGGTCAGCCAGGGTCGGGGGGGAAGCTGGGAGGGAGTGCCGCTGGTAGCGCAGAAATCCGGTCTGAAAGTCAGGATGACAAAGAAGCTGAGCTTCTGACTGCCATCCCTGGACAGGGCTGCTTGGCACGAGTCTTCACTGTTGTAGGGTTTATGTCTCGGGTCGACGGTCAACGGTTTAGGTTTCAGAGCCTCACGAGAGTGTAGGCTTTGGGGTTAAGGCGGTGTCGCATGCACAGCACTACGCAACACCACAACCAGGCAAAAACCCCCAGCCTCTCCATGAGGAGAGGTGCAGAGAAAAGGAGCTCGCTCGGTCGTGGCAGCATACGCTGCCATGTGGACCTGAAGTTCTCTATTCGACATGCTCTTGGGGAGTTTTAGGGGGTTTTTGCGTCTATCGAGGAGGGTCCCTACGTGCTCAAATGTAGGGTCCCCACGTTATAAAGAGGAGCGTCCCTTAAAGGGGATCCTTCTATCTCTAACCTAAGGGTTTAGAGTTTTGGGATCAGGGTTGATGGGGTAGTGTTTAGGATTATGGGCTCTATATGCTAAATCCATTTCTCCTACCCAGGACAAGGCCCACGTCACATAGCCCTTCATTCAACTTGAGTCGGGTTGCTTTTTGGCTTGCGGGGGGTGGGTGTTCGGGGTGTTGAGGGTGTTGAGGGGTGGGGCATTTGGGGTGCGGCGGGCTGGTTGTTGGCTTGTGACTGAGGCTGCTAGTGTTCGACAGATCTACAGAATGTGCAATGCTTCCAGGTTCTTGTGGTTTCTAAACCTAACCCCTAAACCCTAAACCCCAGCAGCTTCTGGCGCAGAGTCCAAGAACCCCTAAGCCTCAAGGCCTAAATCCCCAAGCCTTGAATGCAGTTGGGTGTCTCCCAAAATATCAGGCAATATCAGGCACACATTCTTATTAGGGGATGTCTGTAATAAGCTTTACGGTGCTTTGGGGCATATTCAGGGCTCCACACCCTAAACCCTAAAAAAAGAAAAAAACCCCGTATTCTGGCCACAGCTGCGAGGGCTCCGAGGGCCCATCCAGCGCCAGTTGCTGATGCCAGCTTAGTGTTTCAGGTTTAGGGTTTAGGGTTTGAGGTTTAGTGTTTCGCGTTGCCCTCGGAGGCCCTAACCGGAAAACTTGGGCTGTCGATACTTTCCATATTCAAAAGCATGGGCTATTGCTTCTTTCTTCGAATAGGAGTTGTTTGCAGTTTCCTTACGCTGGAAAGGGGCAGTAAGATCAAACTATTTCAACTACTTGCTCGATGTTTGGATAGCAACCCTCCAAAACCTTCATTTTTAAAAAATCACCATTTCCTCTCTTATGTTACTGACAAGCCCCCGCCCCCTTCTCGATTCAATGGTTTCCACAAGAGAACAGCCATGCTAGTGATACTGCTGAGGACTGGCCAGGCATATAACCTCACTCATTATTTCGAAGGAAAACATGTGTTATGAAGAAAACCATACGAAAATCGCATTTCCTCTATGCATTTGTTTCGAACACCTTTACTTCCCGCATATACAAACCAAATAAATACACAGACAATCATGATGCTGAATTAATCGATGCACAGATGAATAAGTACAAGTCCAGGGAGCTGCGCGAGTGCATTTGTCTGTTTCTTGACATCCCTCGGATGAGAGATTTGCACGAAACCAAGTACAGCAAGAGCCGATTGTTCGCCTCGGCTTCCAGCCGAGAGGCGTCTCGGATGACAAATTTGCGTTTTACTTCCGATGACATTTTATGAGCAAGCCCTGCTTGTATCCAAGGTCTCACAATACATTTTACATGCCATGATAGCAGTGACGCCCACAGGCAATATTCAATTTTGGTCGGTGCTGCTGAAGCCATGGACGGATTTGAAAAGATGCTTACAGCGTGAAGTCGCATGACGCCACTGATTGCGTCGACACCGTTGATGCCCTGAGTATGGGTGAGGCTGTTGATGCCATTGACGCCTTCAAGAAGCATCTTCGTGTCTTTGTGTCTTCACGCAGAAAGTCACATCTTCGCCTCTTCGACCCCAAAAAATCGCACCCCTACGGACATCCATGATAAACTCCGCGACCTCCGCCCCAGTTCCACCCCTCTACGCCACGTTTGACGCCAGCTTGCCCAGGAATCTACCAGGCATCTGTCCAACGAAGAATCCTCCAAAGAACTACTTTATGAGCACTTTCAGGTGGTGTTGCGGCTTTTTCGGGTGCACATTTGGTACAGTAATGGAACAACTCATGAATTTCAAGCCAGGCAGTGCTGGGACCTTTCAACCGGGAACACTTTGCCACAGCAATGGGACGTCCCCAAGATGGCCCATTCCCCGAATTGGCTCCTTTTGGGGTCGGGCCGAGTTGTCCGGACCACTGGTGCTCATGATGCTCGGCCCCTAGTTGTCCGGACAACTGGAGCGGGGGGCGGGGAGCGAGGGGGGCCGAGTTGCTTGGAAAAAGGTGGAGTTGGTGTTCATGCTGCTCCGCGCCCAGTTGTCCAGACAACTGGGGTTGAGGGGGGAGGGGGTTACAGACCGGTCCCCAAGTCGAGATGCTAACAGCGATCGAGGCGAAAGGGAAGGCTCTGAATCTCATGACGCTGCAGAACCGGATGAACATCTGAAAACCCTAAACCCTAAACATCCCTAAACCCTAAAACCCTAAGCCATGTGGCAGGAACCGCGAAGATTCTTGGACTGGCCTGGGAAGCAGGATGTCCTGCGCCGCTCCACCTGCACAGGGGATGCCCTGATTCGAAAAGGCGAGGAACAGGAAATCCACCATTGACTTAACTGGCTCACTCACGTTGTTCCTTTATTCACGGATGTGCTCACATCTCAAGGGCCCTCAATTATAATCGTCTGATAATAGTGTTTGAAGCAAGAAGCATGGGTGCCTTACCTTCGCAAGTCCTCTGACTGAATGAATCTCCAAGCCATACATGACTGCGTGGGAATCCCCTCTTCGAGCGAGCACGAACGGCACACTAACGGCATGCAAGCCCGCCACGCAGTATGTGTCAAGTTTGGAAGATGGCTGAGGCTTTCTATATAGGCCCGACTTCTATTGCAGCAAAACCACAAGACACAAGGTCGCCTTGAGGAAGATGCCGAATCCTGCCCGGAAGCGAAAGGGCGGAAATGAACAGTCATGATGACACGGCAGTGCTGCAACAAGCGGGAGCGCAATCAGCTGGAACCAATCACACTAGGCCTGCTGACACTACCGGCTCGCTTTCTCATTGCTTGGTGCAACGTCTCTGAGATGGAAAGTTGCCCTGACGCAGCTGAAGATGGCAAGTGCCACAAGCACGGCTACTTCTGCTGTTGTGGAATGTTGGGCAACACATAACGCTTAAAATTCCTGGATCGCTCTTTGAACGTCGCACGCCGAAGCACGGCTTGGAACGGTGACGTTTCTTGAACTCTCCCTGGTCCAGTGGCCACACTTCTGGGGGCTCACTCTATGAGGGTGCGACAGCTCATTTTCATCAAAAAGGCCTCCACCACTTTGTCTCCTTCAGCTTCTTCAGGATTTCGGAGGCTTCATTGATCTGCTTCATGCGCTCGTCACTGCCCTGCTTGTCCGGATGCTGACGGATCGCTTCCTCCTTGAATGCCCTTTTGACGTCCTCCAAGGTCGCATCACGCGAAACTCCCAGCATGCTGCAAGCCCATTCCACTGGGTCGGAGGCCTTCTTGCGAAGCAGGTTCTCTTGCACGACTCGGAGGGCTTTCTCCACTTCATCCTTGGCCTTCTTCAACTCTGAGATGTCCGCGCCCTCGTCATTCTCCAAAGTTGCATCAATGTGCTGCTGCAACAGATCCCTTTGGTTTTGCAGCAACATGGCATAGTTGCGGCTAAGGCCATGCTGCTCAAATTGACGGATGTTGGTCATCAGCTTTGCACCCAAGACCTTCTGCCTTCCTGCGCACTGCTCGATCTTGCTTTCGATTCCCTTCAGAAGTTTTTCCTTTCTTTCCTTCAGGTCCTTTGCCGCCTCATACTTTTGCTTGGTCTCCTCATCCACAACCTCCTCACTGTACTCTTCCTCGCACCAAATCTTCTCATCATGAAAGTGATACTTCCGATGATGCCCACACTTCTTGCACGTATCCTGTTCCGACTCGTCACAAAGCTGCACTTTAGCCGGAAGCCGAAGAGCCTTCAAGTTGCTTTCAGTGGCCCACCCAACTGCACTTCCGGCCCCAGGGATGGAGACGAAAGCCCCTTCCATGATCCAGTGGGTCTGGCACTGGAAGTCACACTGATTCGAAAGAACGGTCGCATACTGCGTGCCATCTCCGCCATCTTCATCGACGTGGAACGGGAGTCGGGTGTCCTTCATGTGACGAAGGAGTGCGTCTCTATCAGCCTCAGTGCGCACAGAGATCGTCTTCCTCGTCATTCTGAAGGCACTGCATGTCTTGAACTTTTCGTTGTCCATTGTCTTCTCCATCTTGCACGGAGCGTGACAGTTCGAGTGGCAGTTCTTGACTCCACAGAACGTGCCATGGTCCGCTGACGTCTTGAAGACCCAGCGCTTGCCATGGAACTGCTTCGTGTAGTGTCTGTTCATGTCCTCCTCTGTCTGGGCATGTTGGATCTCCTTCTTCTGCTTCTCCAAGTTGGCTTGCTCCTCCTGCGCACACTCCAACTCGGCAAGGATCTCCATGGTGCTTGACTCGATGGCTTGTCTCAAGTTGTAGAGCCTTTCGAACTCGTGAGTGTTCAAAGTTGGCATGCTCAGCATCGCGGCGAAGAGCTTGGCCAGATTTTCCCCAGCATCTTTGAAAGATTTGACTAGCTCCAATTGAACGGCTGCATCATCGACTTTGCCTTTGTTTTGCGTGCTCCTCTCCCACAGCACGTAGGGGTTTTCGATGAACATCTGCCTTTCCGGCTTCACTTGGTGTTCAACCATGCCGTTCAGGGCGTCAATGTCGAAGCTCAAGTACAGCGGGCTGGCTGTGTTCGTGAAGATGGCGAGAATGTTGCTCTTGGCAGCTTTGGGAAGGATGGCACACACTTCCATCAGCACGTACTTCAGCTGGGCTGTCAAGCGAGACTCTCTGCCAGAGATCACGAATGCTATCGCGCTCACCTGACCAAGTGTCTTCACGCAGTCCACGATGAGCTTCGCGTTCTTCTCATCAAAAGCTCTGCCCCGCGTATCGCCAAACCCGGGAGTGTCCACGATCTTCAGGCTCAAAGGGCCCATTTGCACCTGGTAAACGGTGGCAGCTGAAGTCTGGCTCACCTTTCGATCCTTGAGATCGTTCTCAAACTTCAAGTCCCGAAAGTCACTCATCTTGCCAGCGACTGCCTGCTGCCCATGCTCCATCACGGTGGGGAAGTTGCCCAACAGATTCAGGAATGACGATTTGCCACTGCCCGTCTGACCTAGCAGCAGCATCGTGAGATGCTTCTGCTGCCCAAAGCCCCGCAAGTGCTCGGAGCACCATTCCTGAAAATGGTTCTTTGAAGGAGGTGCCTTCGGCTGGTCTTGCTCGTGGGTCTCGGAGGAGAAATGGGACCTTTCCGGGGACGTACTGTCTGGCCCATCCGACGAGGCTGTTGAAGTCGCGTCTGACGACACCAATTCCAGCTTGTCAGCACCCAGCATCACCTGCAGGGGGTCAATCAGGAGGCAATGGCGCCGGAAACGCCAAGAGGACACTTACTTACGGTTCGAGTAGAGCCTAGAGTCAGCAGCAAGAACGAGCACAAGCACACTCAACATGTCCTAGCCTCTCTCGCGTCCTTCGTCAGGCGAACAATAAACTTGCCCTTCACCGGATCTTGGCGCACCACCGTTGCCATCTGGCCGTTGAACTGCGGTTGCTGCTGCAGGTTGGCAAGGCGCACTGCCTGCCCAGGCTGGCAAGTCTGCCAGGTCGTCATCACGCCCGTGGTCTTCCACGCGTTCCCTTGCACGGAAGATTGAGGCGGCCCATGACAAAGTGCCCGAGGAACAGCGACCAGGTTCTGCGGCCGCGCTGCCAGGTCTGGCTCCTCCTGGGGAACAGGTTTCACTACACATGGCAGACGATCACATTCACATGCAAGGGAAAACGCGCTGGAGCCCGGCCTCCTGACCACCAAGGAACTTCCCAACAACATCAACAACAAAGCTCCAAAATCCAGCCATGGCGAGAGAACCGAAGTCGAGAACACAACAAGTCAGGAGCTTGCTGGAGCGTGGAAGTTGCTAGTTGCTGGCGAGCCAAACACAGGCATGGCGTGAAACGTTCCACGCATCCCGCACAACATGTGCCAAGAACTTGTTCCATCACAGCATCTGCACAAGCCAGCCACTGAGTCAGCAGAGACACTATTCGCAAAACTGCCTGCAAATGACATGGTTCACCAAATGTGGTCTCGACAATGGAAGGAAACAGAAAACGATACTGACTAACTGTCTACAATTCCTCGACTTGAAACATGAGGCCACAGAACAGAGAGAGAGGAACAAACGAGAGAGTGAACAGAGAGAGAGAGAGAGAGAGAGAGAGAGAGAGAGAGAGAGAGAGAGAGAGAGAGCAAGCGGAAGTGTGAGCTTCAAGTGCGCCTCGCGGAACTGTGCTTTCCCACATCGACCAGCGGCACACCTGGGAGGCCAAGTCATGCCACCGTCGCATGTTTTCAACCGAAACCCTACACCCCAAAAAGCCCTAAGGTTGAACAGACATGAGGAAGCCACTCTTGAGTCTGAGGCTCATTCTTCGGGTCCAGTTCTGCATCAGTGAAAATGTTTTGAACTCTCAAAGACGCCTGCAGATGCAACTCGATCTCAAAGTGAAACATGTGAGTGCATGAAATACTGCAAAGCAAATCACATGATAAAATGGGGACTTTCAATACGGCAAAATGTTCAACACCCCGCCTCGATGCTGCATTGAGCTGGCGGAATGCTTGCTTCGTCTACTTCACATTTGCCGATGCCCCACAGGAAACAACAACATGCTTAGTTCAGGATTGCACTCGAAAAGTCTTGGCGTCTTCTAAGCTCTGCCTCGAAGGTCTTTGGCTTAGCTTCAACTACGCAGCACTGTACAGCTACGGCCTATGCAGAATCTCTTCCCACCGGCTGGTAAGGACAGAGATGTAGATGCTTGTATGGCCCAAGCGCAAGCACACAAGGTCTTTTCAAGATCTCGTCAGAGATTGTGATGGCCTAATTACCATCAGGGCACGATTGCCCTCTGCGGGTTCAGGGTGCTCCACACCCATCACAGTCGATGTCGGGTTGTCACAACGAGATTGACACCAAATTGGTGTGGCAAAGTGGTAGAGGGATTGCTGGATTTCAAGGTCCACACGGACTGGCAAGTGAAGTTTCATGAGCATCACAAGCTATGTACATAAAGCTATATACATGCGACCACTGCGCAGCATCATGAACATTTCCAAGTGGAATGAAAACACTGGATCATCCTCCACACACCTTGCATGGCTGATAGCCTCGCCTCATGGCTTCACGCCTGCTGTACCTTAACACTTGCTTGGCACACTTCAGTTTAGGGCATTCTCGCACACTGTGGAAAGCATATCCACGGCTCGCTGTCGCAAACACGATGCGATGCCCCTGCGGGTCCCTGGCTAGTGCCTCTGGTGATGCATCGCACTGCTCAAGGATCGGCTGCGTAGTACCCGGCACTGCAGATGACGGTGCAGCTGTCGGGTCCGGTTCATCATCGTCACTTGTGTCTCCTTCGGTTGCCTGTGGCTGCAAGTTAAGGCTCGGGTCTGACTTAGGGATCTCGGCGGGTTCGGGACCTATCCTATCCCCCGGAACCGAAACCCCAACAACCTTTATATGCACGCTCACCGTGGGTGCACTTGCTGCTCCTGCTTCAGCAGTCTCACGAAGTTGCGACGCTCTGCTTCGTCTGCAGCAGAAACAGATGCATAGCATCACAAGGATTGTGCTTTGTGCAAGCATCAGGCTCGCCTGCGGGTGATTAACCATGAAGTCATGGATCAAGAAAATCGCATGTAGCACTCTTTCAAGAAAACTCCACAGCATGCTCTCGTAGCCACCATCAGCCTCATCGCTAGTGTTCTGGCCCAAGGCGTCAGCACTGGTATTGGGCTCATCTGTGTTGACACCGGCGATGTTGTCAAGCTGAAGGATTAACGCAAGAACCTGAAGAACTTGTTGCACGTTAACTGATCCCTTCTTGACTACTCTGCAAATCTTCCGTCGCGATTCGTGATCAAGCAGCTCAGATTCACTGACCACCTGGAACCCATTGTCCTTGCAGCGCACGTTCAGCCTTCCAAGCAGGAACTCAATCCTCTCAGGCTTAAGTGCTTTCGTCGGCAAATCCGACACATTGTCTCCCGTGCCCACAGGAATCACCTCAAGGAGTTTCTCCTGAGTCTTTTGCTGCAGCCACAGCAACTTCCCGTCTATGTGCCGCGTTCGTCCTACCCCCTGACGATTGCCGAGGGATCTGGCGGCAGCATTGTCGCATAGGCACGACAACTTCACATCAAGGTCTGGGCACACGTGGCATATGCAGTTTTGCAACAGGATGGCGGTGGCGCTGCCTGCAACAAGCGAGTTATACTCGGCTTCACACGATGACAGACTTATAACCTTTTGCGTGTGAGAGCTTGAATACAGCAGTTGGCCATCCCATACCACGCAACAAGCGGACACGCTACGGCGAGTGCGTTTGTCTCCACTCCAGTCGCTATCTGAGAACATCTCAAGCACTGAGGTTTTGTGCTCAGACACACGGTTGCACACCAGCCCCTTTCCCAAGGTTGGCTTTGAAAGCCCGATCACATGTGACCGATGGGAACTCACATAGCTCGTGAGGTGCCTGAGCAGTTTCCAGCACCCTTGCGTAGGCTTGTGTGCACGGGTCGCGAGATACCGGATGCCGAACTGAGATGCCAGCAAATCAACGCTCAGATACATGAGTATCCCCAAGGCAGATCTGTAGCGCGTCGCCGTCTCCGGATCAAGCTCTGGGTCTGGCTCAGAATCGGTTGGCAATCCCCCAGTTGGGAACGGTGCTGCCTTGGACCTCGCCTTTGCACCTGCTAAACCCGTTACTTGAAGAAGTTTGTCCAAGTACTTAACGTCAGGCTCTACAACCAAAAGCTCAGGGCTCACAAGGACGTGGCGCCTCTTCAGAAAAGTTACTTCTTCTCCTACTGAACGGATCCAATCAACCGAAACTTTGAATTTGCTTTTCAGGTGCCTCTCTAGGTCCTCCAAGCGTTTCACAGGTCCTGTGCACAGCATGTCGTCGACGTGCACCATGCCTGCCCCGGCTGGCTTTGGAATTCTGAACAAGACAGGCTGTTCGGCAAGCGGCTCTGCCTCAACAGCTGTTTTGATTTCCTGCATGAAATCCCGAAACCAGGTAGCCGACCCGTCTCTCTGCCCCGGCAGCATGCGTAGTAGCCTGAACCACTGGCCATTCACTTTGGTCAGGGTTTCATGCTCTTGCTTGCACTGGAGAAAAGCGTCTGAAACGTCAAGGCTCATCAGTGCCCATCCTTCGTGGAAGTGGCGAACGAAGAGGGCCGGTATGATGCGCAGCATGCACTGTGTCGTGGTCGGGGCAAAGAGATGCTGTCTCTCTGGATCCAAATGTGCAAACTCTCTTGCGACTAACCTGGATCTCCTCAGCCACTTCTTTTCACCACCCAAAGTTTTAGCACGCCAGCTGCGTACATACTTGGATGACAACGTCCTGTGGCCTGGCTGCCACGATTGCATTTGCTCAAGCACACTGCTGCCCAGGAGGCGTGCAAGTTCGAATGCGTCCGCTGCAGCATCAATTTCTGCTTGCTCAGATGCGCTGCACTGTGGCTCGATTTCGCTGAAAGGCTTGATCAAGATTGAAGGGATGTCAAGGTCAGAACCAGGCTGTTCTGCCCACTCACTTTGATTGTCATCCTGGTCTTCGCAATCAAGAAATTGCTCTGCACTCTCGTCTACCAACTCAATGGATTCATCAAGATGGAACATTTCTGCATCATGTGCACTAACTTGCAAAGCATCAAGCCTCAGCTTCTTCCGGGCTGGTGCATCCCCGCCTGCGTGCTCGGCGGCATGCCTCACGACTCCTGGTGGCAACATGTCCTCTGCTTGGTCCATACTCGCCATAGGAGAATCTAGGGGGGCAATCCCTATTGGTGTTTCAGCCTGTGGCGGCTGAAGCGGTGTTGAGCTCATGGGCGTAGGCGGCTCAGGTGTGTATGCAGCTGGCATGCGTGGTGGCGGTGGCACAAGCTCCGAAAGCATGGCATCGTCAGGCAACAAGTGTTCTGGAAAGGGCATGGGACGCTCTGATGCTCCCTGCTGCGACGGCACTTCGGCCACTTGCTCACGTGCCGCCTCTCCTGCCTCTTCCCCGCCTGCGCTCAACGCCTCTGCCTGGGTCTTCTGCTTACGTGCCTGGCCAACTTGTCCTGCAAGGAACGACGCCTGTGTCCACGGCATGTCTACCAGACTGGCACACATCGTCGCTAGATATTGCTTAGGCAACCTGCGGATGGATCTGGAAGATAGCATGTAACCCCCTTCAGTGACTCCAAAATGCAAGTCTGAAACCGGAAGTTTCCCTAGCCAAAGCATTTTGCACCATCTAGCTTTTCCTTTTATGGAACTTTTGACACGGGCAAACACTGTCTCCCCAAAACACACCAATTTGCCTAGGTACGGCCGCCCATTTATCACGTGAAAAGCACTTAGATCATTTTGCCTAGACATCCGCATGTGCAACCACGCGGCGTGGCGCCAAGCATAGGCGTGCATCGGGTGGCTGGACCCGACGGTGGTCTCTGCCCGCTCTTCGAATTGGTCCAAGATGCATCCTGCCAGTTGTCTGATGCCGTCTATGCTCTGCTCGGCCTCGTTGCCCTGATGATCACTCGCCTCCGTCTGCTCAAGATGGGTCTGGAGGCCCATTTTGCTGCGGAAGGCCTTGATGCCTCGTTGCAGGGCCAGGCAGGCCGGCTCTGAGTCTGACCTTATGGTGCATGTTTGGTGGCCACAGTAGTTCAAGAATCTGCAAGTTTCGGCAACAAGGTACTTGAAAGCGATTGTGCCACCTTTGGCAGGTGTCGGAATGGCATGGACTGCACCAGTGTGGGAATCCTTCAACACCAGCACCACAAGTTTCTCTTGCGTGTGACCTTCAAACTGGGCAGGAGTGCGCCTACCAGTATATGCAAAATCCATGCAGCACACGGAATCCTCACGCACATCTGGCTTTGCACGCACATGCTTATCTGCTTTAGCTCTGAACCTCACGCAATGCGGGCACCAGTCAGCATAAGGCATGTGACTCAACTCATGGCGCCTCTGCTCTTCAGCCGTGGGTGCTTCCACGAACTTTTGCTCACGCAACGGCTCACGCCCATCTGTCTGGAACTCGTGCTGCTGCAGCAGCTCCTGCGTCTTCAGGTGCTGCTCTATCCTCTGGAGGACAGTCTTCTTGCCCCCTGACTTACCTATCCCAAGGACTTGGCATGCCGTTCTGAGGGTGCTGAGGGTGCAACCCAAGTGAAGCTCTATGCCATTCACGATTACATGCCCTTGAGCTGGCACATCCTCGGCTTGAACAAGTGGTCCAACGCCTCCACCATCATCACCAGCAGCAACATTTTCATCGTGCTCATCATGCTCTTCAAAATTCATTGCATCATCTGGCACATCAGGAAAATCATCATCGGGCGGTACTGCTGAAGGCATGGCATTGGGCACGCGAGAGAACAAGCTGTCGATGTTCACGGGATGCACAGAACCGATGGTGATGGTCTGACGGTTCACCGGAGGGGCAATCTCGCAATCTGCTTGATCAAGATTTTCCACAAGGCTGTTGACCTCGATCACTTGCCAGCCTGTGGGTCTCTGCTGCAGTGTCGTCCTGTATGCCACCCCTTTGTGCCCAAGTGGGACTGTCACATCAAGGAAGTTTGTGGTGTAATCTCTACGGGCAAAGATGCCGGGCTGAACCTCGACAAACTTATCCGGCAGGCTTAACCAAACATCCCCAACCGTTAGCGCCATCACAGCTCTGTCGGCCTCGTGATCAGTACACACTGATACATTCATGATTGTTCCAGTGGCGTGCAAGGAATTGTGGCGATAATGCAATGGTACACGGATCGCATTGTCCGGGCTCGTCAAGAAAGGGGTATTGTCGGTATGTATCAGATTCCAACCCCGTTTGAGGAGTTTCCCCACACTAAACAACGGTTGCGTCACACTCCCCAACAACCACCTTTCCTTGAACTGAACCCCATCTATGTCAAGCACTGCCGTCCTCATTTGTGATCCCGAAATCACACTTCCCTGAGCATCACGATAGCTGTTTGTCGTGATGCCACCAGCAACCCCAACATGGCGCCAGGATTCGGGCAGGCACGACTCGTCTGAGCCTGAGTCTATCACTAGCTCTATAGTGGTTCCTGGCATGTCAGAGGTCACTGCGCGCACATGCAGCGCATCGCGCGCATCAGCACTCTTCTGAGTCATCAATGCGTGCCTTATCCTCGCCGGGACATGCTTGCTGACTTCACACTTGCGCTTGGTGTTGCATTCGGCGGCAAAGTTGCTCGCATGGGTGCTCAAACACGCAGCTGCACAGGCAGGCCTGTCACTAGGCATCAAGTTGATACCACACAGTTCGCCCTCAGGCACGGTCCAGGCACCATCTTCATCTGCATATGACATGTCAAACATCTCAACGCTGGTGCTTGGAACAACAGGCTGCAACTCGGCTGGCTTAGGTGAAGTCACCGCTGCATTGGCAACCGATTGGCACAAACTCACAAAGCTCAACCAACTCGGGTCAGGGTCGCCCTGGCGGGATTGCCCATCACACATGAGCACTGCATTGATGCGACCCTCTTGGCAAATGGTGAACTCCGGGCTTGTCATGTCAATCGCAACACGAGCAACACGATGCTGGGTGGTGGCAGTGCTTGGCGCAACTTGAGAAACTGAAGGTCCGAGCGTGCTCACAGTCGTTGCAGCGTCGGAAGGGTGCCCAGATGGTGCATTCTGGACTGCTTGGACACGCGGTGCACTCCAACACTCACTGGCATAATGACCCTTCTTACCGCAGTTATGACATGTTCCCTTTGCACGCTGGCCTTTACCTGTGCCTGGGCTTTCTTGGTGGGGACCTTTGCCTTTGGGCTGCCTCTCCTTGCCTTTGCCTTTGGGATGCCTCTCCTTGCCTTTGCCTTTGGGCTGCCTCTCCTTGCCTTTGCCTTTGGGATGTTTCTCCTTCCCTTTGCCTTTGGGATGCCTCTCCTTGTCCTTGCGGATCAACGCATCCACTTCCATGGGCACTGGCGATTGCTCTTGCCCAGCACTCGGCGCCATGGGCACCACACCCAAAGCCTGGTGCATCTTCGCTGAGGTCCAGGAGGTGGTCGTCACCTCATAGCCCAGGACGTAATCCCTGATGCTCTGGTATGTGCTAGCTTCAGACATTTGCAGCTGCACATGTTGTTTCAGCGCATGAGGCAGGCAACGGACGAGTGTCCCTAGCATCACGTGCTCACCTGGCGAGTTGTTGGTGACCTTGCGATATTCTTCAGCTACCCTTTCTAACCCCTGAATTTGTTCACGAAGGCTCCGGTCTTTCGTGAAGGTTGGCAGACTCATCAAGGCGTTCAGAAGGGCTAAACCTCGGAACTTGGTTCGTGGTGCAAACGTGTTTGTCAGGACTCTCCAAACCTCCAGGCCACTCTTGTCAGACACTTGGCGAAGGATGGCTTTAGGCTTTGCACGCAGAACACTGGCAAGGATTGCAAACAACCGCTGGGATCTCGCGACGCGGGCTGCGTCAGCTGTGCTCAGATCCACCGGCGTGTTGAGGTTTTCCTCCACGATCTTGAGATCCGTTTCGTACTCATGATCTGCGAAGACTAGCCAGGTTCGAAAGCTATGACTCCATTCAGCCCATTGAGCAACATCATTGTCATGCACAGCACTGCCAAACTCCGTAGGACGGTTCAAGATCTTATTTGCATCGGCAAACCCCGCTGTACCACTCGAACTTGAGGGCCTGGCAACGGCTGCTTGAGCAGCCTGTGCTGCAGCTTGGGCCGTCTCAACCATCTGTGCCATCAGCATCTGCATCTGGGCCATGTCAAGCTGTCCTGCTGCAGGGCTGCCTGGGAGGAACGGGTTTCCACTACCACTGGCTGTGGCTTCCTGAGGCAACACGGGCAACTGCTGGCCTTGCGAGGACTCCATTGGGACTGTGTTTAAGCAGAAAAATGCTCACTCCAAATCAATCACAGAATCGGAATGCTTCAATGCACGATCAAAGACTTGGCTCGCACTGGAGGATCTCTGGCGACGCTCGGAACCTTGCCTGCCCACTGAAGACACGGGACACACCGAAGAACTGGAAGGCTCACAATCGGTGGCACGCAACAATGAACGAAGGTCGGCGTCGGCTGCTTCAAGATCTCTCTCAAACGACGAACTCTCTTCTTCTGGATGCAAAGATGCAAGCTGCACACTCTCGGGCACACAGCTGTCGGATACTTCCTCAGCCCCGAAAACAATGAAAGCCTCTCTGAGATCTCCCTGGCTCAAGCACTTAAGTCCAAACTGCCACACCTCAGGCACGGAGTGCAGTTGCTCAAGACGCTGCTCAAACGCTTCCTGATACCTGTAAAGGATCTTACCCCACGAAACTTGTGACCTGTTCTCTGGCTTGGGCCTCCGGATCAGTTGCTCCACGTAGAAGCTGTGTGCCTCTCCTTGAGAAGCTCGGTCGACTCCCAGGTCGCCGTTTTGCTCAAGCACACAATGGCTCGTCCGGTCGGCCCCGGGAACTGCAAGCTACGGGTCCCTGAATCCTAAACCAACAGGACAACGTCAAGAGGCTCCACACGAACTTCGCCTTGCAAAGAACGAGAACCCCCGTGTCTCGAAGCTTGGGTCAGCCCAAGCTCCGCTACCATGAAAATGTTTTGAACTCTCAAAGACGCCTGCAGATGCAACTCGATCTCAAAGTGAAACATGTGAGTGCATGAAATACTGCAAAGCAAATCACATGATAAAATGGGGACTTTCAATACGGCAAAATGTTCAACAATCAGTCATACCCAACAGCCAGTCAATGCGGCGGTAAACCACCTCAGCAACTCGCCGGAGAGCGCAGTACGGCTCGAGGTACAGGAATCATGAGTCTGATCCCTCCGCTCTGAACCAGCCTGAAGTCAGCCAGCTGGTTTGTTGTTACTAGACTCCGCCACCTTCATGAGAAGTGTCTAAGAAACTAGCGCAGTACCATAAAACTTTTGCCAGGTTCGTGGAAAGCATTCAGCTACGCTCGAAGCTACTCCAAGCATGTTCTTGGAGCCATCACTTCAGCAAGTATGGTTGGCCATGGTGACCCAAATCCTAGTGACCCCGAAAAAGAAATAGTAGTTTCCCTCAATTGGCGTCTCTTAGACCAATCGACTTGTTGGGTAGTGTTCTGAGGCTTCGGCCAGAGAAGTGATCAAGCAGGCCCAAACCTCCCAAAAGGATGGTGACTCTCGTGGGGGGATCCCCTGTTGGGAACTACTACCATGGCTGCCATGTGCCGAAGCCCCTTAGAGGACGACATGAAGAGGCGTCTACAATGCTCTGTGAAGGATGCTCCAGCGAGCTCCATTGACTTGAGACCAATGCTTAGCTGGAACGCCGCGCCCTGCAAAACGGCATCTCTGCTTTCATACCCCGAGATCTCATTCCCACTATTTCCAAGCATGACCTGTCACAAGCATCAGGAACATGAAGCTGGCACGGGGCCTGCAGCTTCGGAACTTCCCAAGATCAGAGTCGTCTTTTGTCAGGCACGTAGGCCTCTAGACGGATCTGAGCTCTCTAAGACTAGAGGAATTAGGCAGAGGATCCAAGTTAATTCACAGATCCTTCCCACAAAGACCTGAAGACAGCGTCAGGCATCCCAACCTCTAGTGGAGCAAGGACTTTTTTGGGTCACCCCTTGGGCTAGTAGCTCCAGTTACCTGACGTAGTACATCGCAGAAATGGAATATACCTCCAAGTACCTGCACGCACACCCAGGCAACGCAGAACTTTTGTCAGCTGCCCCACCAGGTCGCTTCGTGCACCTCCTTTAGAAGGATTACACACACCTCTGTCCACAAGGGCGTTGCACACGGAAACTCTAGACTCTAGAATTCCCGCTTGTATTGCACGATAAACGCAGGATATACTTGGTCCACGCTGTAAGCCACGAACTCCTTGAACGTATCGTATGGAGTCTCCCGGTCAGCCAGCACTGAGTCGAAGCCGTCTGGGCACCCAGTGATCTTCGGCTTCCTCTCCGACGTGATGTACGGCTTCCCAAGAACGCACCGCAGCACAAGCATTGTGCACACACCATCGGTTTCACAGGCATACTCATCAGCCTTATCGCTTGAGTCTGACATGTAGATGCCGGCACCGACCATACTTCCGGTGTTGGATCCGGCAAAGGCCAGCCTGAAATTGGTCTCAACGATGCTGGTGGCACTTTTGGTGCCATGAAACAGACCTCATTCTTGGACTCATCCAGCGGCTCAAGGCACTCGAGGAAAGCAAAAACTGCCTTTGCAGCCTCTGCTTCCGTTGGCCGCGCAGCCGAAGACCTCGGGCAGTGTGCTGATCACGGAATCGGCTGCCGCAACTGCCGGAATCTTTTGCTTTCCTTGCTTGTACTTTAGCCAGTTCCACGAATTCTCGATGACGAAGGCGGCCACAATCTTGATACCTTTCGGAACGCAACGGCAGAGTCCTGGATGCAGACCCACTCTAGGGTCTATTGTGCACCCGCACTTTCGGTCTCTCGTCCGGGTTCTTCCTTTCCATGCGTTCGTCACTAGCGTCTGGAGAGCTGCCTTCATGTAGGGAGCTGCTGGAACACGAGGGTCACCACAAGCACACTTGTAAGGTTGAAGCCAGCCTTTGGGAAGAGCACGCATCAAATCGTGGCCCGTTGGAAGGAACTCCCCACTCTCAATTACGTGCGTGTACTGGCCTTGGACATTGCCATCCTCGTCGTACAGTAGCCCATGCGTGATCTGTCCATGCTCCATCTCTCCACAGTACTGCAACGTGCCATCTGTTCGGAAGATTCGCCCTTCTCCATGAGGTTTGTCGTTCTTGAAGTCGCCGAAGTAGATCACGTTCCCGTTCTCAGGATTTTTCAATAAATCTACATAAACCTTGCCGCTGCGAATGTCCGCCTCGCTGATTGTCTTCTGGTACTCCTTCATGGCCTTCATCGCCGGCGTAAAGCGCACCGCCTTTTCAGTTTGTTCCCTCTGGAAGTATCCGGCTGTCAATGTCGTTCCTCCTCCAACTGTTGCCCCGGTCAGTGCGGGCGCCACAAGAGTCGTGGTTGTGGTGACCGTGACCTGTGGTGTCCAGGCCAAACCAAGGAGCCATCCTGGTTTCTTGCATTGTAAAAGCAAGGTCCAAGGTGTTTAGACTTAGACGAAAATGTTCGCTGTTCTTTTGAGATCTACTCAGGATCAAAGTGTTGGTTTCCGGCCCTAAACCAAAAAAAGAGAGAGTTTAAAAAAAATAAATAAATAAATAAATAAATGAATAAATAAATAAAAGCAGGCCCGAGGAGAGGCACACTCTACAAAGGTCGACCCAAATTGACCATCTTGAACACAATCTAACACCAGTTGCAAACAGCCGACCATTGAGGAGACTCCTGGGACATCGGCCCAGAACAAGCAAACACAGGACGCAACATCTCGCTCTAGAAAGCGGCGTATACAAGGATAGAGAAAACCCTGTCGTGGTGCACGTTGCACAACCAGCAAATACCAGCAACAACATGGAGAAGCAAGATCATAGAGTGCCAACTCCTCGAAAAGCAAACGCATTGGATCAGCCGGAAGCAGGGAACACATGAATGCGGGTGAACGGCAGCTAGAAGGGCAGACACACAAACAAGCAAACACGCAAGCAATCCCCTCAAGCAAGAAAACGTGCAGCTGTTTGATAGCACTGCCCAGGTTCCGAGACTGGTCGAGGAAGTCATTACCGTCGTCGTCTCATAAGCCACCAATGCCATCGTGCCCCCTCCTGCTATCACGCCGAGGCAGCAAGTCGCAAGAAAGAGGCCAAAACGAGCAGCAAGTTGCACTTTGGTGTTCCTCAGCTCTTGCGGGCCACAGACACAAGGACTCCAAGAGCAAGTCAACAAGTTTGTTAGGTGTGACTACTGAGCAAAGGTCCACGCCTCCAGAAAAGCAAAAGAAGAACCATAGTTTTACGATGAGATTCCAACTTTGCCGACCGAACTCGTCCAGCAGCTCTGCCACGGCCTTTTCATCCATCACCGCCACCGCGGCCAAGGTGCCATAGAAATGTCCGACATCCCTGTTCCGGGCGTACATGACTGCTTGCCGATTCTTGTCGTCGCACATGATCGTCAAAAAGCATGTCATATCGGCCCAGTCGAAGATGTCCAGCTTTGTTCCTGGAGCGCTGGGATGTCATCCACATGCGACCGTGGGCCTAAAACCTTGGAGAAAGCCCACAAGCCGAGACCAAGAGTCAACATGCTGAAGTCGTCAGACATTGATAGGAACCATCTCGATCCTCAAAATTAGGGACCCTTTTGGGTATCCTGTATACATACCTATGTATATGTATGTATGTATGTATGTATATATATATATATATATAGTATAGTATGATACAGAAAAGGGACAATAGTTCAGGGAAAAGCCCAAGTCCCGTACTGTTTCAAGCTGTATGCCAACGAGGAAGGCGCTAACGCCCTGGAGCATCGAAAGGCTCCCTCAGAAGCAACCCCCGACGTTTTTAACTTGAAGTGAGTTGGGGTTTGGGTTTGAGGGCTTAGGAGTTGAGGCCATCACGATTCGGAAACGCATCCGAAAAATCCTACCTCACCAAAATTTCAGTATGTCATGAGTTGAGAACTCCCTCCGAGCCTTTGCTCCGATTCTTGAGGACATTCAGGGCGCTGATTGCGTAGATGGGAATGGACAGCTCTTGCATCTCTGGAAACTTCTCCGCCAAGACGTCCTGCAGGTTCTGTTTCACAATAGTCGGATCTTCCTCGCCCATGTCCTCCGGATCATCCCGATCTGTGAGGCAATCCATCTGTGTGAGGAGAATTGCTACTCGACAGCAAGGCTCGCTGTTGAGGAAGTGAAACGGCGCGATGTTCTTGATCCATTTCAGCAGGTCCACCGTGGACTGCGACTTGGTGTCCTAGGAAAGGCCGAAGATCGTAAAGAGAATACTAGCTGCCTCTTCTTACCATTCTTGCTGGCTATCAACGCATTTGAGCCGAGCATCTGCCGCTCGCACCGTAACGAGGAGGATGTCGCTTTGTCGGATGGTCTGCCTTGCGAAGGCTGCGACACACTTGTTCGAGACTTCATCTGGCCCTGGCGTGTCGGATATCCGACATTCCTTCAAAGTCTGCGGCATGACGCACTCAATGCAAAAATCTGTGACGAAGTGAGACGTAGTAGATGCGTGACATTGGGCAGCTCGGAGTTGGGAGTTTCGCTCCGTGAGGTACTTTTGCACCTCCGGTGCGCTCGCAAATTCTGTCGGCTCCTGCGTCGTGGAAGTGCGACACAAAATGGTGGCAGGCAACGTGTCCTATGCACTTCGCGTGCCTGTGGCCTTCAAAAACCGGGAAAAGAACAAACCAACAAACAGACCCACAGACACACAGACACACACACACACACACACACACACACACACACACACACACACACACACACACACACACACACACACACACACACACACACACACACACACACACACACACACACCCCCACACACACACACACACACACACACACACACACACACACACACACACACACACACACACACACACACACACACACACACACACACACACACGCACTGAAATTTCAGGCTGCCGAAGAATCGCAAGAAACTAGCCGAAAACCAGACGTGCATCCTCAGCCAACATCATCTGACAAAAGTACTGCCCCCAGCCCCCGGACCCGCCACACACGCAGCCAAGGCTCTCTCTTCCTCTCTCTTCCTTCCTCTCAACAACCACTCACTGAGCCGGGTTTGGGGTTTAGGGCTTAGGGCTTAGGGCTTAGGATCTCACTGAGCCAGGTTTCGGAATCGCCCCTCTTGAAGACGCTGTATCGTCCATCCTCCAGGGTCATTGTCGCAGCAGTGCAGCTCTGACTGCTGAAGGGCAGCACCTCGAGCCATATCCAGATTGACACCCGTGGCTTTTCAGGGCTTCGGGCGTTGTAGGGTTTAGGGTATAGGGTCTATGTAGCGCCTAGGGTTTTTTCCAGCCTGCCTAAGAATGAAAGGAGCCATGCGCATCGTCGGTTCGTCAGAATTCAAACCCCTCTTGTCGCTGAAGGTGGGCATCAACTAAACCAATGTGTATCGTTTTGCTGGGCGGCGCTTCTGAATCAACGGCTACCCTGAAAACGTTTGCAATAAAACCGACATGTCAGGAATGGATGGAAAACTGACTGAGCTTCTTCACCATGCACCGGTTCAGGCAGCAGGGAGTTGATGAGCCTTGACTTGCCAGAATTCGTGTTGCCCGTCAAAACGGTATGTAGCTTCGGCGCAGCCATTGCTCCACTGTAGATAGGACAGAGCAAAGGGAAGGCGTCAAAAATTCCTAGAAAGAGAATTGACAGGAGCCACCGCCGATGCTTGGGGTAACTTTCGGCCCGTTATTTGAGACAACCTCTGTCCAGCAACCCCGGCTGTAAACCCAAACGGCTCAAAGTGCAGCGAAGTCCACAAAAGCGGTCAAGCAGCATCACCCTTCTGCACAGGCCTTAGGAAACCTCCCAAGAGCCCGATTGGTTGCCAAGATGTCACCTGAATCGAAGCACCGAAGCATCCTTGCTGGGAGGCTGGCTGCCAGCTTCCGGCAGGCTGTTCAAGATCAGCACCTGCCCATGCGGGGGTTTCCGAAAATAAGGGCACCTTCTTGGGGCTTACGTATTACAAGGGAATCCTACTACTTTGGGGTTCTTTTAAGGTTCCCTTACTGTCGTAACCCGCCATCAAGAGACTGGGATCCTGCACATTTATCAAACCTCCAATCCTACGGCCTACAACCTGCGCGGGAGCCAACATCAAAGCTGCACATAAGATTCGCAATGGGACGTCTGACGCCCTGACTCACATCGGAGCATCCTACACCCTCTACCCTAAAACGCTACTACAAAGGCTCAAGCGACTCTTGCCTGCTTCCCTCACGTCGGTTGCGATCTTTCCATCGTCACCAGTATCGTCACCGGGGCCACCTGCTCACAGGGAGGAAGAGGTCAGCAGTTTTTGTGTTTTCAGGGGCTGATAGGGGATGAGGATGGTTTAGGGCCTTCTGGGGCTTGATGTGCGGAGTCAGGTGGTTTGGGGTTTCGGTTTCAGGTCCTGCTGTCTGACTCCAGAACAGGTTCCATGGCAACATCGAGAGCCAGGTTTGGATTCCACTCTTCTCCGCTTCGGTTAGCTCACAAGACCACAGCTCCTGCCAAAAGCGAAAGTCACTAGGCCCCTGAAGGCCCTCAAGCGACTTCCGCTATCGACTAAGTTATCGACTTCACCCAAATCTCAAGGCCCACGCTCTGGAAGCTAAGCCCTAAGCAGCAAAGCTTACAGCTGAGATTCATCCATTTCGCTCGGACTTTGGCAACTTTTTGCACAGGTGCTTCACGCTTGGCATCTTGCGACTTGCGACTGACTGCTGCGACCAAATCCTTAAAGACCCTAAGCCCGAGACAAAGCCTGAGTTGGAAAACGCCTCGAAACCCAAGGAGAACCGGAAAAGCTGAAAAAGCCTTGGGAGCAACTCTCGAGGGCTCATTCGACGAGTCGGCATCCCTTCACCATCGAGGTCGGTACGAGATGTAGTAGATGTACTGAGGAGAGGAACAGGGGTTACAACATCGAGCAGAAGCAACTGCCACTGCCGTTATTCAGAGCACAGAGGCAGAGGTGCAGACCCTTTTAGAGCCATACATGCCCAAAGACCAGGTCCAACAAGGGAGATTCTTATCTGCCCAATCGCCTCGGCTCCCGCGGCTGGCGCCATGTGCCGACCCATGAAACTTGGGGCAATCCATCTGAAACAATGCGCCCTGACAGAGCAGCCATGGCCAATCGTCATGATAAAAGCTAAAGCCTGAACCCTGACATGAAAAAAACCCAGGCTCCGCAAGCTGCAAAATCCACAAAAACTGTCAGGCCACGGAGCACATGCCTTCAACATCTTCCAAGTACATCTCAGCGCAGGCTGGCCAATCAGACCTTTTGCGCCTGCCACGAATCAAGCTCCAATGTCCCAAAAGCTCCA
This sequence comes from Symbiodinium natans, assembly GCA_905221605.1. NCBI lineage: Eukaryota > Dinophyceae > Suessiales > Symbiodiniaceae > Symbiodinium > Symbiodinium natans. The sequence goes on along the minus strand of CAJNDS010002820.1, from coordinate 159,061 downwards.
AGACCCACCCCGAATATCTGACCTGCGCTGCAGGGAAGGCACGGAAGGGCAGCAAACCGGTCCGCGAACCCGGCCAGCCAAGCTCAGCAGCTGCCCCTCGCAAGGGCTGCAGACGAGTGCTGCATCGAAGCTGTGGCTTCTCACCTGCAGCGTGCTACGGGTACCATTGCAAAGGAGGAGCTATTGAGATCCGCCCACCCCCCCGGCTTGTTTGGAGGTCAGAACTGCTGGAACCGGCTTGAAAGGTAAGTGCTCTGGCAGTCTTGGGTCGCGCAGCAGGTACGAAGAATGGAACGCTTCTGGGATAAAGCTAAGCTGCCAAACCCAAAGCATCACTGAGTAAAGGCAATCGTCGACGTGCGATCTTCCCAGTCAGGGAACGTCAGTGGGCTGCGTGAGTCTCAGCCCCAACGGCTCAAGAGCGGTGTGCTGTGCGCCAGAGTTGTGCGACGCTGCGCAGGGTCTCTGAGTGCTAAATGGAGGGTCTTCGTGACACCTTCTTTGCGACACCCTCTGACGCCACACACGCACCTCAGAGATGAGATTTCAAGAGATGCCAGGAGATGCTAGAAACAGTCACTTGCATTTGCTCGCTTAGCTGTGGTCATCCATGGTCATCCCATGGTCATCCCATGGTCATTTGATGCCTCAAAGGCACTGAAGGCGCGCAACTGATCAAGTGATGCAGATCGCCGCGCAGGGTTTCTTCCGAGAGGCGAAGACCTGCAAGACACGCACCGCAGGTCTGCAAGCAAGTCTCGCTGGCGCCCGTCCCATCACGGCTGGTCCGCTCCGGCTTCCGCTTTGCAGGTCAAGTCGCGAGCAGGGGCACCTGTAGAAATGCTTGCCCGCCTCTTCACCCCGAGCTTCTTCCCACGCACGGATGCAACCCTTCTAGAAAAGAATCTCAAGTGCCTCTTCCACTCTCTCCGCACTCGGACTGCTGCAAGGTGAGCTTTCCTGGCCGCTGAGTAGCTAGCTTCCTGCCATCTTTTTTAGCTTGCAGCAACTTCGAAGAACTTCTGGTGATTTCAAAATAGGACAGCGGCCGAGGCGCGTCTTTTTGGCTCATATCAGAAGCCCCCGCGAGCCCAAAGGGAATGGCCCCGTGGGTGTAGGGTAGAGCCTCCCTGAATGACTTCGGATGGTCAGGGAAGCCTGGCATTTAGATCTTGTGTACAGCAGCCCACATGCTGGAGCCGACCATGTCGCCGTCGGCCCTTGCAAAAACTTCTAGCTTCCGAGCAGGTCTTCCAGAGCCTGTTACAGCATGCCTCCGCGGACGGCACGGCACAGACTTGAAATTTCACTTGAGTCTCGAAGCCTGACCCTTTAAACATGTGTGCCATCCCAGCATTTCGCACGTGACACATGCTGTGGGGATGCCAGCTCTTAAACTCAACCAAGAAGCGATGGCGATCGTCTTGCCCTCTTCATGGGCACGGTAGGCTTCGTACACACACCACAACCTGGATTTTTCAGTGTTGATGATGATGATAATGATGAAGTTGAGGGCAACAACCTGTGCTTACCTAGATGCGGTTTGATGCCCGCCATCAAGAAAGAAAAGAGAAAAAAAGTCATCCCCGACGCCATCTGGAAAATCCCAGAAGGTGCCAAAGGGGTCCCTTCGCACAAACGCCCCACAGGCGCCCATTCACCCTATCTCTCGATGCGCTCCAATGGCATCACGAAGCTGCTCATTGAAGCTCACAGTCCGCTCCATCTGCAGCTGCGCAGCCGCTCTGGACCAGGAAACGGCGCCCTCAACAACACTGCACACGTTCTTCCATGAAGGTCTCAATGCAGCCAGCTGGGCCGTGCAGGCCCGATCCGCCAACATATTGAGCTCCCTCACCTCCTTTGTGGTGATCATCTCGGAAGGCGAACTCCACGGTCTTTTGTTGTGACTGGGGACCCAATGCACAGTGACGTGGTCGCTCAAGCCCTCAGCCACCCGCCTCCAAAAAAGCGCTTTTTTTTGAACCGACGCCTCTTTACTACATCAGCAGCGCAGTAGGCCGTTCTTGTGGGTCTCAGCACTAGAGGTAAAACAGAGCAGGTGCGAAAACCAAAGCAAACACACACCAAAACCCCCACAAAACACAACCACCAAAACCCGCAGCAACCCGCCAAAACCAAAGCACCAAACGTCTATGTGTTCCCCGCGCTCAGCGTCGCAGAAATCTGGGTGTAATCGGGCAGCGCAGAGCATGCGGGAGGGTCGCAAAATGCAAGAGTTTGCCAGGTTGGCACGGAAAGCTGTAGATCGAGGAAGGACAGCAGAGTTACCAACCGACACGGTCAGGTGCCAGGCACACAGTAGCAAAAAGGAAGGGTACAAATTGGCCAACTTTCGCAGAAGAGAGGCAAGGCCAGCACGCGCCCCATGGTGGTCAGCCAGTGGGAACTTGTTAGCAAGAACAACGGATGCAAGACCAGCCCAGGGCACCCCATGGTAGTCAGCCAGTGGAACGCCTTGAGTAACAGCCAACACAACTTCCGGTTCGATTGCTAACGCCCGGCAAAAGGTTCCATCACCCAGGCGCACAGCTGTGCCCAGTCTGACTACCGGGAAGCCTACCCTGTGAGTGGCTGTGGCAGGAAGCACACCATCACAAACGGTCCAATCTTCATCACCGTCTGTTGCTGACATATCATAGACCTCAGGAAGCCCGGTGGTTGGTTCTCCGACTGGTATGGGCACCCCCATACCGGTGCAGCAGCTGGTCCAGGCCATGGAGGTTGATGATGGGACGCATCGGGATTCATCAAGTGAGGCACGCAAGACCCTTCAACACAATCATGCTCTGATCCGCTTCACTTAACGCAAGGTCTGGGCACGCAGCAACAAGTCGACCATACTTTGCAAGCTCAACCTGCACGCTGCGGAACACTTCCAAAGGACGATCTTTCGCAGAGGCAGGGGGTTGGTATCTCAACATCTCTTCTCGCAAGGTCGAGGCTTCTATCCTCGAGCAAACCGACAGATCCTGATGCAAGCGCCTCAACGCCTCATAGCCTGCCGGAACACCAAGCTGTTCACGCTCAACTTGCTTCAAAATGTCGAGTCCACGGGAAAAGTTCGCAAAGGACTGCCAAAGGTAAAGGAACACTCTGGTACTCCTAATGCTTTCTCCTTTCGCAAGTCTTTGTTCAGGATTGGCTTGGGGGGGGTTCGATCTCGGCACGCCGACCCTTGTTTATGCGTCCACCATCCAGCATGGGCAACTTTGGCACATATGAGTCTGCCTTAGGATTCCTGATAGGAGCACCGTTCCTTGCGTGTCTCCATGCACTACTGCCCCAACAGTCTGCACGCGACTGGAATGATTTCCAGCGTGACGGCGTGTGATGATCGTGGGCCTTCTGTCTTGGCCCTCGAAATTTCTGGTCCGTGGTTTGCGTTGAATGATCGGTTTCAGGAAGTGATATCAGGCGTGCATGCCAGGCGTGACATGTCCGGACTGCCTTCTTGATTGCACTGTCCCTTTGACGCACTTAGGAGTCCAGTTCCGGACTACGCTGAGGCAAGAGGCGAGTGGCTGGGCTGTTTTCGAACTGAACACGCCGCTGAGCCCTGTCAGAAGCTTCCTTTGTGCCGAGCCGTATCCACAATATCATCACCATCGGATCATGCAGCAAAATCAACATCGATGAACTGTTTGGGAGAGTGCCGCCAGCCCGGCGAGACCATGTCTCGGAAGATGCAGAGTCCGAATGCAGGGTTACCAGACGTTCCGATAGGTGGAGTTGGCAACATGGCGGGACCTGATGACGAAATTCAGGAAGGAGATGAGCTTCCGGGGCAAGAGGCGGAGGAAGTGATGCAACCAGTGGAAGATTGTGGCTGATCAGTGATGTTTTTGTCATGTTTTGGATCAGCTTGTATAGGTTTGTTTTGCTTCGGAGTGATTGGGAATCCGTGTGATCCCATCCTCGATGGTTTATGCCTCGTTGATTTCCAAGGAAATCATACGAGTGTGTTTTTGCCCAATACGCTATTTAAAGTGAGTGTGCAGTGTGTAGGAACTTCGTTCTGAAGCTGAGTTTAAGCTCACAAGAGAGAATTCGTTTAGTTTGTGCACTTCGTGACTTTTGGCTCAAGTGGCTCTGACTGTGAAAAAGAGAGAGCTGTCCGCACTTGTGTGAGAGGTCAGGGTTCGTGCTTTCAAGGGAAAAGGTACCAGAGGGACCTTCGGTTTTTCACGTGGTAGCGGAGCTTGTGCCTTGTGGTACGAGCCCGTGTATGGTCTTTGGTTGTCTGTCAGGACTCTGTGAGTGCCTGGAGGCAAGTTTGGGTTTGGAGCCCAGACTGCCAGTGGACCGGAATCTCTTGTACTCGGACCGTGGAAGTGAGTACCGGGAAGCCTACCCTGTGAGGAGGCGGATCCGGACTCATCAGGCTTGGAAGCAGTTGGTTCAGCGGCTGTTGAGGCACTTTGGAGCCCGGGCAAGGTGGTTTGTCTGGAACTGGATTGGTTGTGACCGATCTTGGAGGAATACGGTGCTTGGTAGAGTAGAACTAAGGTTCTTCAGGAGCCTGGACCATCTGGTGTTGGTGAGAGAGTTTTCGCCAGAAGACGTTGTGGAGAGACTGCAGGCTGGAGCCTGAGTTCAGGAACTATGTTGAATACATCCCCACGACATACCAGTGGAGCTCATGTGAGGAGTCCAAGAGGTGGACGAGAGCGTGGAAGCTCTGTGCCCATCATGGATGCTGAGACAAGGCGAAGGGTAGACCCTTTTCCGGGTTTGGGAAATCCCAACCCACTGTGGGTGCAAGGTTTGGCACAAGGAAGCCAACCTGTGTATGGCCCAGTGCCCAGAGGTCGAACTCCCGCCAGAAGCCCTCATGGGGTAGCTACTGGAGCACCCCAACAGACAATGGGAGGCCCTTCGTTTCCCCCTGGTTTGCCTCAGCAAGCGGTAGGAAGTCCTTCGTTACCACCAGGACTATCCACTGGACCTCCTCAACCTGTGGTGACACCATCACAAACATCACCCGACGTGCAAGGGTTGACGAGACAAGTGCGAGAATTGGAAAGCATGATGCAGCAACTGGTTGTGCAGCAACAGCAGTTTATGCAAACGATGACTTCGTCCATGGTGCAGCAACAGCAGCAGCATCAGCAGTGGATGATACAGCAGCATCAGCAACAGCAGCCACAGCAACAGCAACAGGTGAATCCCCCCTTACCTCAGGATGGTGTTCCTGAGAACATGCCCAGTTCTTCTTCGGGATGTCAAGGTGCATCGCCAGTGGGTACTCCTGCGAAGGGGACCCAGCTTTTTCGGATGGCGAGCCCAAGTCCCCCACTGAGACCTCCACCTCTGGAGCAAGAAAGGGAAAGGGATGTGTTTGCTCGATCGGACAAATGGTTGCCCAGTTTGCCGACCATTGACTTTTCGTCTTGGAAGGATCGCATCTCTGAAGCTCTTGGATTCTTGACCTGGATGGAGAAGCTGACCAGTTGGGTTGGTTTGGGTTCAGAAGTGTTTCCCAATGAGCTCATGCATGCGGTGAAGACTCAAGAAGAGTCTCGGCTGAAACAGGATCGACTTACTGTGGAGCAACAGAAGAGGTCGACGAGGCTGATGCACATCCTGCGACAGACTTTTGCAAATCATGAGAAGAGTTCTCTGATTTTGCAGACATATGTTGAAAGTGAGAGCACTTATCAACAATCTGGTTTTGTGGCTTTGAGATTGCTGGCGAAGGAGTTTTGCCTGAAGTCGCGAGCTGAATGCCTGTTCTTTCGGTCGCAGCTGGTGAATCAAACCGTGAAAGCACCCAGTATTCCGGAGATCATTCGAAAGATTGAGCATGAGTTGAACAAGTACACCAAGCTGCTCAATAGTCTTGATCCCGATGTGCATGCTGGTGGTTTGCAGATCCAAGAAGCGGATTCGGTTATGGTTTTGCTGCGCAGTTTGCCAGATCGGTGTAGAAGCCATTGCTTGTTGCATGGCGATAGTGAATCGTTTGAAGATCTGAAAAGAGTTGCTCTGAAGTTTGAGGTGCAACAAAGGGTGTGGTCAGAAGCCCCTGGCACGAAGCTTCAACCTTTTCGAGATCCCAATGAGGGAAAGGGCAACGAAGGAAAACCAAAAGGCAAAGGAAAGGAACAGAAAGGCAAGCGCGAATCAAGCAAAGGTGCTGGCAAACGAGCTTCAAGCCAGAACAAGAAGGATGTGGAGTGCTATGTGTGTGGTGGAAAGGGACATTATGCCCGCGATTGCTGGTATAAGGAGGGAGATTCAGGCAAGAAGCCCAATTCCCCCAATGCTAAGGCGAAAGCCAAGGCAAAAGGAGATCCCAAGAAGAAGCCCGAAAAGGGAAAGCCCAAAGGAAAAGGCAAAGGAAAGGGGAAGACAGTTGCTGAAGTCTCCCAAGAGGGTGAGTCGAGTGACTACCAGCTAACTGGAGGTGAATGGAATGAACCTGAGTCAGAGGCCCGAGTGGAATCTGTGTTGCAACCTCTGGAAGAATTGCTCGATGAAGTGAGAAAAGAGTGGATTCCCCGGAGTACTGATGAGATAGATTGGTCATGGGAAGTTGAGACGAGAGTCCGGATTGCCGAGTTGGAGCATCGGATCTCTACCGATTTATCTCAGATGTTGCCATCTAAGTCAGTTCGGTCTTTGATGAAACCTCCGATGAATCAAGTCAAAAGCATGGAAAAGGATGATGCAAGCAAATGGTGGTTGATTGACTCAGGAGCATCGGTGACTGTGATTGCGAAAAGATACTTGGATGAGTTCCAGATCTTGGATCGGAAGGCGTTGGGACCTAATGAGAGGTACTCAGCAGCCAACGATACCCCGGTGAATGTCTTCGAGCGAGTTCGCATCCGAGCCTTGCTGCCTATGTATGAAGGAAAGCAGTATCTTGGTTTGACATCGGTGTGTGTGACTGGAGTTGTAGCAGATGTGGCTCACAACATCTTGAGCACCGAGCAGATGGTGAATACTGGTTGGGAAGTGAAGTTCACTCGAAGAGAGATTTCGCTGCGACACGAGAAGAAAGGAGTCATGGGATATGGAGTATCCTGGGCTGGATGTCCTTGGATCTACCTGCAAGGTGATGCTGGAAAGCGAAAGAAAGTAACCTTTGGAAGAACTGAGGTTCGACCCATGGATGTGGATGATGGCCAACGACCGATGGAGGTTGATCAGATGCAGTCAGTGCAGTCAATGACCAAGAAAAAGCAAGAAGAAATGGAGCTGCATCGGATGCGAGGCCACATTCCTTTTTCGTCCGAATGTCCTCATTGTCGGATGACAAGAGGAACAACCCAGCATCGTCGGACCAAGGATGCTCAAGACCGACCCGTGGCGTTGCAAGCAGATTTCTGCTTCATCAACCTGGTAACTGGTACTTTTGCGAAAGACCAGCCGACGGCTCCCAACATGAAAGTACTGGTCATGACTGAAATGTCAACCAGAATGATTGGATGTCTGTTGGTAGGGACCAATGCTGACAATACCTCCAGCTGGATTCGTTATTGGATGAATGCTTTCGGACTGGACATTGCAGGGTCTGCTGTACTGTTGAGGACAGACAGCGAGACAGCGGTGAGCGCCCTCATCAAGAGAGCCAATCTGGGGATTAGGATTGTGACCCAAAGAGCACCTCCGCAGGGACATGAAGCGGTTGGTGGTGTGGAAAGGGCAGTGAGAACACTCAAGGAGTTGTTCAGCACGGTGAGGTTGGATCTACGAGCGCAGGGCTTTGACTTGAAGAGAAGTCCTCGAGCGTTTGAGTTTGGTCTGATTTACTGTGCTGCAATGCACAATCACCATGCAGCTGCCTTTGATGGGAAGAAATCACCCCAGGAGTTGGTACTACAGAGATCCCTCCATGAGTGTGGATCGTCGTTGATAGGTGCTACAGTTCTGGCTGAGCTACCGGATTCGATGAAAACCACGGCGCTCTCCCGGTTTGTGGAAGCAGCCTATGTGTACCCTGAAGTTGGTGGCTTGACTCATGTTGTGAGTGCCATGGTGGATGGTTGTCCAAAACACTTTCGAGCAAAGTCCATCAAGCACATCGTTCCGTTGAAGATTGGGTTGGAGCATTGTCAACATTTGCTCAAGGAGCATGATCCATCGGATACATTGGCTCCCCCGATTCTGAAGGAGAAAGAGGATGGTGTGCCCGATCGGATTGAAGGTGAAGCGGACAAGGCCTTTGAGGGCCGAGTGTCTGATGGACCGACCACAGACATGAGCAAAGTTGGACCTCCAGCTGCATGGGTGAAGGAACATGGTGGCACAGCGAACTGTCCTGCGTGTGGTCCAAAAAGAGGAAAAGCCAACCACAATGCTGAATGCCGAAAACGGTATGATGATTGGTTGAAAGCTCAACGACAACGGTTGGAATCGAAAGAACCAACAGAGGAAACTCCAAAAATGGACCAGAGAAGCTCAAAGGATGCGGGGGTGATGGAGTCTGGAAGTGAGCCTTCACTCCTGAAACGCCCGAAGATCACCTATGAGAGTCGACCAGATCCCAAGTTGGAGGAGAGGCAAAGCGTCCCAACACCTGCGACAGAAGTTGTGGATGTTGACATGGAGGATTTTGAGGATCCAAGTTTGCCTTACCAAGGGATTCCAGATGAGGCAATGGAACCTGGATACTTCGAAGGAGAAACTCCCGCTGAGGATGAAGCGATCCCAATGGAGGAAGAAAAACCTCAAATGGATGTGGATTCAGTTCCAAATGAGTCCAGTCGAGTTCCCCGGCGTTTAGAGAGTTTAACTTCAGATGTGAACTCAGTTCCAGATGAGTCCAATCGAGTTCCCCGGCTGATCAATCGTATTTATTTAGACCCAAGACTCGATGTGCCTCAAGGTCCTATTAAAATGGTAAGCAGTGACGAGAGTCCGAAGTTGGTACATGTGACCAATTCGATTCTGCTCAACAAGAATAGCACTTTCCCGGAGTCCATGAAGGTGTGTGGATCCCAAGTTTGGCTGGCAAGACCCACGAGTGTTCTGTCTGAGATAGATGGATGTCCATTAGATGTGGATAAAACAGTGGAAGGCCGGCGAACTGAGCTGCAGAGTATGACTGCTCACAAAGCAGGGAGAGTGGTTGGAGCAGACGAGGCTCAGAAGTTTGCTCGTCAGCATGGGATAAAGATCATCCCAACCCGATGGGTCATAGGCCCAAAGGTGGTGAATGGCAAGGAAGCTGTGAGAGCTCGGTGTGTGGTGCAAGACATCGCAAAGGGGAGCACAGCATCATCTTTAGGACTGAGTGCTACGACTCCTTCTTTAGAAGCGTTACGGACGCTTTTGGCCATTGCTTCGGTAGATGCTATGGATATCGCAACTTTGGATGTTAGCACTGCATTCTTGCATTCCCCCCTTCCGAAAGGATCGAAGGCGATTATCCAATTGCCCAAGGATGTTTCCGCCTGCAAGGACTATTATGTCCCGGTGTTTATGATTCTGGATCAAGCCATGAATGGTTTGAGAGTTGCCGCCAAAGCTTGGAACTTGAAGCTGGCGACAGTTGTGAAGAAAGTTGGGTTGAAGCAATGCCCAACGGAACCTTCCGTCTTCGAGGGCACTGTGAGAGGGAAAAGATTCCTCATGTTGTGCTATGTGGACGATTTGATTCTGTGTGGCACTAGAGATGCCATTCGGTTGGTGACCGACACCCTGAACGGAGAGTTGAAGATCAAGGAAACGGGTCGAATCACTTCCACTGGTGGAAAGATCACCTTTTTGGGGCGAGAGATTGAGAGACAAGGGAGTCATCTCAGGATGCGAGTGCCCCCGGCATACTTAGATGCCCTGTTCGAGACAGAGTTCTGTAAGGACCTGAAGGTGGTTACTGCTCCTCCGGACATCGTGAAAACGGTCGAGAAGGGCAGAGCAAGTGGTTCGGATCCTGAGTTGAGTGACACTGCAGCTGCGAGGTACAGAGCAGTACTTGGCCGGATTGCATGGTGGGGTCAGTCGAGACCTGACCTGAGTAGGTGGATGTCCATTCTTTCGCAAGGACAGTCCAAGCCAACAGCATGCTTTGAGCAAGCATTGCGACAAGTGATTAGGTTCCTAAAGGGACAATACCATGCATGGCAGTACTTTGGCCCTGATGGGAATGTACCGGACAGTGGGCCGGCGCAGCTGGAAGTGTATGCGGATGCCAGTTGGGCACCCCAAGCGTCGTTAGGACGAAGATCTGTGTCGGGCATAGCCATCTTTTATAGAGGATGCCTGATCAAGGGAATCTCTCGAGTTCAAGGGTGTGTGTCGCTGAGTTCTTGTGAAGCCGAGTTGAGAGCCATCTTGACTGCGGTACAGGAGAGTGAGGGACTTGCGACTTTGATCGGTCAGTTGGCCGAGTCAGATGTCACGATCCGATTGCACACTGACAGTTCCTCAGCGAGAGCGGTTTTGCTAAACCGTGGGTTGAGTAGGCGAGTTCGCCACTTAGACATCGCTGTCTGCTATCTTCAGGAGCGGATACAGGAAGCTCAGACCTTGAAGGTCATTTGGTGCCCGACAGCGGGAATGATCGCTGACGTTCTTACAAAGTGCTTGAGTCAAGTGACATTCTGTCAGCACCAGCAAGCTATGGGTATATACCCTGGTGAAGATGTGCAGCAGGTGTGGAGGATCTGTGGAATCCGACCAAGGGTTGGAGTTCAGGGATGCCAGTTTGCCGAGGCAACTGGATGCAGTGTGGAGCAAGTTGGATCGTTGAAAAGTGTGAAAAAGTGTGGCGAAGTTTTTGAAAATTTCCAACTTAGAAGTCCCGAAACCCTTCGTGAAGACTCTTCCCCTGAGGTTCAAGAAATGGATTTATGGTCCAACCGCAAAAGCTTTGGTTCAAGCACCACGGAAGCTAGCCCTAGCCTGGAGCCTGTACCTTTGGTGAAGGACAGGAAAATGGCAGCTGAAGACAGCAGGAAGGGTGAGCAGGGTGCTGAGATGAAAAGCCCCTTTTGGTGTAAGGTTTGCAAATGGTTGTTCAGATCCGAGCATGCTGCCGGGTTGAGCTGGGATGAAAGTGGCAAGCCCAAGTGCGAAAAGTGCAAACAGACTGTGACAGTCTCTGGCACGGATGCAAGCCATGCATTCCATCTCCGAGAGGCAGAGAAGGAGCGCCGAGCTGCTGGAAAAAGGGGTGATAAAGGTGAAAGCCGAGGCTCAGGCCAAGCTGCACCGAAACCCAAGGCCATGCCGAAGGTGATTGAACGGATGGTCGACGTGTTTCCGGAGCTGGCGGATCCAGAGCCGCCGAAGTGGTTCGGTGATGTGTCATGGAGTATCTGCCGGCGCGGAACTCCAGTGGATGAGCTAGAGCTCAAGGACGTGGTAGGCACGCTATCCGACAAGGATATGTTGCGCTATCAGAGCTCATACGAGAAGCTAGTGAAGCCCATCCAGGAGGTGTGTGAGCTACAGGAGAAACCCACGAAGATCTTCGGAATCTTGGATGTCCGTGGACAGATTGGTGGCAAGGCCATCATCTGGGAGATGGCAGTGAATGAAGGAGGACTGTACATGGAAGTACCGCCGGGAACGTGTGGCCTGGCGATGTTGAGCTTCGTGAGGTACTTGAAGAGAAAAGGGATAGTCCCTGTTTTGCTTCTGGGTGAGCACCAGGACCTCGGAGTCTTGCGGATGGTGGATCTGTTGTGCATGCTACCCATTTTGGGAGCAGAGAGGGTCATGGAGGATGAAGCTGAGAGCTCGTATTATCCCCCATGGGTGTTGCGCTGGAAGAGAAGTGCAAAGGAAGGATCCTTGGTGTTTAAGGAACTGGTGGAGCGAGTGCGAGTGATTTCGATGTTGTCGTGTGATACACTTCGGATTCACGAGCCGGAGCTGAGGGAGAGACCAGTCCCCAAGTGGTCGTTTGTGGCCTACAGCCACTACAGATCCGTGATGGAGTCTGTTGCAGGATTCTTGGAGGACCTGGAGAAAAAGAAAGAGGAGATCACCGACACGCAGAGGGCGGCAAGCTGGAAGAAGGTGGTTGCGAGTGAGACTCGAAGCGGTGTTGTGTGGATCTGCAAGTGTAAGTGGCACTTGCCGACCGACTATGTGGTGAGGTTCAACTTGACGTTGCCTGCCGACATGTGGCAGCAAGCCTTTGGGATCATGGGTGAGAATGTTGGGAAACTCGAGAAGGAGGAAAAGGACCTGAAGCGGATCCTCAAGGCTGCAGCGGAACAGCAAGACCGAGAGTTCGAGGAAGCTGAGCGAAAGCGCAAGCGCATCGCCGACCTGTCAGCTGCCGAGGAAGAAGCTGCTAAGAGAGCAAAGCTGGAAGGCGAAGCGGTTCGCTCGCCTGTGTCAGTTGTACCATCTGAGTTGGATGCAGCAGCTATCGCGCAGATTGCTGAGCGTGTGAAGGCAAGCTTTAGTGTTGCCGATTTGGAGCTGATGTTGGAAGAGAAGAAGAGAAAGGTTGGAGACCAGCCAACTGAGAGGCCTGCGGAGACGCCAGCTGAGCCTAGCCGATCTTCGCAGGAGGTGATGATGGAAACGAGGACGGCTGAGTTGGCGGAGATGAAGGAAGCCGCCAAGGAGCGCCGCGCCAAGTTGATGGAGTCAACTGGAGCTGGCGAGAAGAAGGGCGAAGAGGATGAAGAATGAACTGAGATGCTAAGTGATCTCAGTGGTTGGGTGGGTGAGTGAAACCCGCAGCCATTTTTTTTGGAAGCCATGGCCGCTTTGCCGCCATGGAGCGCCCGCGATTTTCCTGGTTAGTGTGAGCCCTTGTTTCAGTGCATGAGAAGTTTGCAAAGAGGAGGCAAAATGATGATGAAACTCAACGAGGGACTCTATAGCCCCTTCTGCAAGGCGTCTGATTGCCACCTCTGAAGACGTTTTTGGCTGATGGTACGCTGGAAGAAGCGAAACTATGAAGCCAATTTTTTTCCTGAAGGATCAGCTAGCCGATGCTAGTTGGTGAGTTTGGTGACCTGGAAGATGCGAGACTGAGGAGGAGTACCACGACAAGGTCGAGTGCTGAGTGGGAAACATCTGAAGCTTGCATTAATTCGTTTTCACGTGTTTGTCACCACGAACTCTTGGATTCGTTCCAAGACAACCCTGCCCCAGTGCAGGTGGATGCAAGTTTAATTCGTTTTTCACGTGTTTGGACAACGAACTCTTGGGTTACCAGTGATGTGGACCCAGGACAACCTGCCTGATGGTGGGATCTTGCATGAGTTTTAAGTTTGATGTCAGAGATCGACTGGTGTGTTGTTTGTTTCGTTTGGTGGCGAGTACGCACCAAGGGAATGTGGCCAGGGCATCCCCTTAGTGTTGAAGTGCCGAGCTGGGCTTGGACTTCAGATCTTTGACATGAACCCTCAGCAAAATGCGGGGGGTGGAAGATTGTGGCTGATCAGTGATGTTTTTGTCATGTTTTGGATCAGCTTGTATAGGTTTGTTTTGCTTCGGAGTGATTGGGAATCCGTGTGATCCCATCCTCGATGGTTTATGCCTCGTTGATTTCCAAGGAAATCATACGAGTGTGTTTTTGCCCAATACGCTATTTAAAGTGAGTGTGCAGTGTGTAGGAACTTCGTTCTGAAGCTGAGTTTAAGCTCACAAGAGAGAATTCGTTTAGTTTGTGCACTTCGTGACTTTTGGCTCAAGTGGCTCTGACTGTGAAAAAGAGAGAGCTGTCCGCACTTGTGTGAGAGGTCAGGGTTCGTGCTTTCAAGGGAAAAGGTACCAGAGGGACCTTCGGTTTTTCACGCAACCGGCCATGCGTGCACATGTGGTTCTGGAAGGGGTTGAGCTTCACGAGGGATGCACCTTGTCCACATTGCGAGCTGCTTGCACGGCATTGGGCATCGGCAAGAGTGGAGGCACGGCGACCGTCTTGCAGCGCATCCACAACTTCATGGACCGCCAGAGATTGCTCGAACGACACCAAGTCGAGGATGCAAGAGTCCAATTGCCCCGCGAACAAGCACCTGTTTCTGAGCCGACACCTGAGGAAATGCGTCGCCACGCATTGTCGCATATCCCTTTCATGCCTTGGTGCGAGCACTGCATCAAGTTCCAGCCCGTGCTGACCGCCATGTCCAAGCAAGACCAGATGTTAGGGCGTGTAGTGTAGCACATGTTCGTTTGACTTTGCCTTCACTGAGCGTGAAATCGGTCGTCCCGGTGACAAGTTCAGGAAGTTTGTTTCGTTTGCCTTCTTGGTTCATGTTTTTCAGATGTAAAATAACACAGTGAATCTTGATGTGGATGTGCGCAAGATGCCGGAAGATGCGTGTGCCATTGCGTTGGACCAAAGGCCAACTTGGTTATTGCAGCATTGATCAGTTGGTTTGAAGGTTCAGGATACACTCTGAAGGCCATGTGTGACACAAACACCAAGGATTTCGCTTCCATGTTGCACAAGTTAGCCGATAAAATCTGTGGAGAACATGAGTTCGGCGTCAACGTGTCAAGATGTCACGCTATATGAGACTGACTCTAAGCCTGAAGAAAGCGCACTTATGTCTAAGGCAAGTGATGAATGCGTCGGTTTCCAGCTGGAGAACAGTGAAGTAATTTCAGATATGCAGCAAACATCGGCAGGCGAGTAGCCATAAGGCGCTTGCGTAGGCAACTGAATCATCCTACACCTAAGACGCTTGTTGCCATATTGCGTGCCGGAGGAGCATCTCCTGAATTGTGAAGGCTGCATCTTTAGCCAAATGCGACGCATGCACTAAGACAGCACCGCGCCCTCGCCCACACCCTGTGGCCCTGTGGGACTTGGTCACGGTGATTACCGTTTCAATAACACCGTTGGCATCGATGTACTGGAGATAACAGACACTGCGAAGACACGTTATCAGTGCCTGAACATTGTTGACATGGCAACTGGATTCCAACAAGTCGAGGTATTACGAGAAGTAAACCCCGCAAACCACGGGCCCCCATCCGCGGAGATGTGCCTTAACGCGTTCCAAAGATGGCTATCCTGGGCTGGCTTGCCCAAATGCATAATGGCAGATAGGGGGACCCATAACCGTGGCTGCTTCATTGATTACATGACCGAGAAAGGCGTGGAAGTCAAATTTCGCGGCGACTGAGGCGCCGTGGGCAATCGGTAAAGTGGAGAGACATGGTGGACTTATAAACGCCATCATTCGGAAAATCGTTCATGACATACCGACTGCCGGTCGAGACCAGTTAATGGCTATCGTTCAAGAAGCCATTCAGGTCAAGAATTCGTCAATAAACAGTTCAGGATTTAGTCCCGCGCAATGGTTATTCGGACGAAACCCTAGGGATCCCGGAACTGTAACGGACGATAATGAGTGGGCAAATCTGGGAGCCTTGGAGTCGAAACACGATAAGTGTTCGACATTTCATGAAAGACACCAAGCCCGAATGGCAGCGAAACGGGCAATGGCATCTGGATTGTTCGCGGCGTGTACAGAAGGCGCTGACGCGCAACGCAGCACCAATTCACGAGACTTATCGACCCGGAGACCTAGTGGTCTACCGACGCGATGAACAAGTTGGTGGAACAAAGTGGTCGAGCGCAGCAAGAGTGATCGGCCAGGAAAGCTCTGAGTCGATTTGGGTCATCCACAACGGTTTGCCGGTGCTATGTTCAGCACATGCACTGCGTCCAGCCAATGAAGAAGAAGTTCTGGCGCACTGCTTAGTGAATGGCATTCCGGTGTTGCCTTCCGAGATTACAGAAGGGAAGAAGACAAAGAGAGGATATGTGGACCGGAGGGAACCGGATCCAGAAGAAGCGCGACCTAAAGAGCCTGAAGAAAAGAGGGCACGAAGTGAGAAGAGAGCACCGAAGCGAAAACAAGAAGCCCCGAGTTCGAACATACCTGCACAGGATGTTCCAATCCCAGAGGACGACGAGAGCAGCTCGAGCAGTTCGCCGAGCAGTGACGAAGAAGAAGAACGGCCAATAGATAAGACGGGCGATCGTAGTCAGGGATCAGTGAGAGACAATGACCCTGAAGAAGGTCTTATGGCCGTGGGGCAGTGCTCGATCGCCGACTCTGAAGCAGCGGCTCAAGCAGCTTTGGAGAACGGGGACTTCAGAATCGCAACCTGCCTAAATCTGCTGCGATCAGCCCCTTTAAAGAGTCCCAGTAATCGCAGCGCAGCAGGAGGGGGAGAAATTCACGCATTTGGAGCGGCTCACGGTACTTTCTCTGGATTGACCGGAACAACAGATAGACACATTTGTCTAGTACGCTGCCTAAATAGCTTCGCGCGTGAGCGTGGAGCAACCAAAGGTTGGTGCTCATTCACTGTGAACTACGACGTGGAAGCTCCACCCCATCGTGACAACCATAATTTGACAGATTCGTGGAACCAAGTCATTGCACTGGGACCATTTGAAGGAGGCCAAATTTGGCTGAAGGACGATCATCCGAAAGCAGGTAGTCCTCAGTTAATGCTGGATGGCAAAAACGGCAAAGTATTAAGCTGCCGGAATCGTTTCGTAATATTCGACCCGAAAACGGAACATGCCACAGCACCTTTAAGGGGAGCGATGGACCCTAGCATTCTATGCAAGTAGAGGGTACCGCACACTCGACTCGGAAGAGCGAGCCAAGCTCCTTGCGGCAGGCTTCAACATTGAGCCCCTCGAAGATCTGGAGAGGGAGCACTATGAAGCCCACCTAGCTAATAAGCCAGCTAGACCAGAAGCGATGTCAGAGGATGGTGATGTGCCACCTGTTGAGGTCTATCACGAAGTGAAGACCAGAGATGATGTCATCCGAGAGCACGAGGAGTTCAAGGCCTTTGTGACAGAGAGGTTCACTCCACAACCAGAAGAAGGACAAGACGGTAAGAGACCGCGGAAGTTAAACTACTTCAAGGCCGATGCCGACACCCGGAAAGGGGTCGACGAAGCTCGTGCAGATGAGTGGCGAAAGTATCAGCGATACAATGCGGCTATCCCGATAAGGGGAGCCGAGCTTCAGGCACTGCTCAAAGAAGGCCACGTGCCTATACCAAGCCAATGGATAGATGTGGACAAACACAAAGTCCAAAAAGGGACACCAGTAGCAGAATGGTCATTTGCGGCAATTACGAGGACGTATCCCGAGGGGACGTTCGTTGTGACGCCCCTACAGCAGATGCCGAAACGCACTGCTTAATTGCCAGCTACGCGGCGAGTAGGAGGCTCATGCTCTACTCTGGTGATATTTCGTCCGCGTACTTTCAGAGCGAACCACTGGAGCGTGTTTTACTCATGAAGTTACCTTCAGGTGGATTGCCGGGTGTACCATCGGACGCCATGCTGCTTTGCAGGTTACCAATTTATGGAACCATTGACGCAGGTCGAGGTTTCTACACCCGACTCAACAAAGCTTCCCGAGAAGAAGGCTTGAAAGTAAGCCAGATAGCCCCAGGGCTATACTATCTGGTCGGCTCCTACGGATTGATTACCCGCGGTGCGAGTAGGCACGCGTGTCGATGATTTGCTCTGGTGTGCAACTGAAGAAGGATCAAAAGTGATGGAAAGAATCCTCGGCAAGTTCGACGTGGGAAAAATAGAGCATACCAATTTCAGATTTTGCGGTCGACGTTTTCGCCAAAACCCTGACTTCAGTGTGGACATCGACGTGGAGGACAACACTCGCCTCATTAAGCATATCGATGTGGACAAAAGTCGCAAAGCGACCGAGAAAGCCACAGAGCGAGAAGTAACGTCATTGCGAAGCGTTGTTGGGTCACTGGCGTGGGTCGCAAGATACGCACGACCGGATTTATGCTACCGGGTCAATTGCTTGCAAAGAGCCTGCTCAAGAGCAACAGTTGGCGATCTCCGTGACGCCAATCGTGTGGTCGACTTAGCAAAGGCTGACATAGATGTCAAGTTACACTATGAAGCCGGAGTATGCTGTTGGGACAATGTCAGCTTGGTCAGTTTCAGTGATGCATCTTTCGCACAAGAAGAAGGGTTCCGATCGCAACAAGGGAGACTTCATTATTTGTGCGATGCCTCCGAAGTTGATACAAATGAGCATCATGCCCACATCATCAGCTATGCTTCGACAACAATCAAAAGGGTGTGTCGCAGCACCTTGCAGGCTGAAACGTATGGCATGCAGTCGGCAGTTGAAGCAGGTGATAGGCTTAGGGCCATCATATGCGAGGTGAAGGGCCTTATTCCCGACATGAAGGAATGGTTTGAAGCATCTCAACGCAATATGATGTGGGTAACTGACTGCAGATCGTTGAGTGATCACCTTAACGCAGGCCAAGCCGCAAAAGTTTCTGACAAGAGGCTAGGCATCGAGCTGGCCGCCATGCGAAATCAACTTTGGCATGGAGATGTGATGACATGCGAACTTTATGCTCCAAATGGTGATCGTTTGCGGTGGACTGACACAGCCACTCAATTGGCCGATGCACTCACCAAGAGCATGAAGCCTCATCAACTATTCAGGACCATGCGTGAGGGTGTGGTAACATTCAGTGAGCCGAACAAGAAGCTGCCCAAGACCATGCCCAAACCATCTATCTCTAGAGAAGATGATCAAGCAGGCGAAAGTTGACTCGTATGAGCAACTGAGCTTAATTCGTGGAATAGCGAGCTAGTAGTTGCCAAGAATCGCGCACTAGTAGAAAGAGCCCAATTTCACACAACAAACACTTGTACAGTCCGGCACACGTCAATAAATAGACGGGTGTGAAGACAACACGTTGTATTCTGTACAGCTTGAGCGTGTGCCTTTATTATGTTTGCTGTTGCTGTTTCGGTTTACAGAGCGCTCTTGAGCATATGGTGAAAATTGTGTTCTTGCGCGCTTCGTTACTCACAACCCTAAACCCTAAACCCTAAACCCTAGACCCTAAACCCTGGACCCTAAACCCTAAACCCTAAACCCTAAACCCTAAACCCTAACCCCAATTCCGCTTTGCACAATGACTGCTTAGCACTGCTCTCTACTGCCATGGCGGGCTCTTGTTCATGAACACCGAGTCTCTTTTCATTGTGGGGATTTACCAACCATGAACCCTTTTTGGAGGTTCCTGTAGCATCATGGGGGGCATATTAGGATACCCCTATTTTGGGAAATGCGCTTGCGGGGTAGTTATGACAGCTCGATTGCTATTTGGCTCACTCACCAAACATCTTAAGCCATCCATGGACAAATAAAGAAGCATTGCCGTGAGACACGGTCAATAAGGGGTAAGCCCAAGTACTCCCGCAGCAAATTTTGTGTTTGTCCTGCCAAGTGTTATTCAGCATGTGCCGAAATTTCCCACATGGTCGTGATTCTGATCGTCGCTGACCTGACCTGGATCAAGCTTAAGGAACTTAAGGTTTTAGGGTTGCAGGGTTTGGGGGAATTTTTGGGTTTGAGGGTTTCCGTATTTTTGGGTGTGAGGGTTTTAGGGATTTAGGGTTTAGGCTTGTATGGGTTTTGGGATTACAGTGCTTGAGAGGGCAGTCAGAGATGAAGATTTACTTGGAAGTTCGTGGTACTTAACAGCCAATCATAGCTGTATTTATAATCCACTTATAAGCCCCTTGATTGCCCTAACATGGTTTTCATTTGGGTTTTCAGTGCAGTTACTATTTGGTTAGTAAGTACCATGACCTCCAAGTAAGGTTGAGGCTTCGCTTGTTCTAGTTGTTATCAGTCAGATTTGTGTGTGATCTTCATGTTAGCGAGCTGTCATTAACTTTGGGTGGGTAGGGTTTAGGGTTTAGGGTTTAGGGTTTAGGGTTTAGGGTTTAGGGTTTCGGGTTTCGGGTTTAGGGTTTAGGGTTTAGGGTTTAGGGTTTAGGGTTTCGGGGTCTATGTACAAGCTTAGTTGAGATTGTCCGGAGTTCAGGTTCAAGAGGGGGGTTGCCATAAGAGAGTTGGCAGGATCAAGGGGCCCCCCAGGCAACCCCCCCTTCTCTTTTGAAAGGCACTTTACCTCAGAAAGGTTGGATTCCTGCGGAAGGGAGTTTGCCCTTGGCAGCATAGGCGTCCTATCATAGGCGGATGAAGAGCTAAGAACTCAAAGTTCGTGCTTTGTGGGTCCCCCTGAACCCCATGTGTTGCTTTCAACAAACTTTGTGTCATAGACGGGTACAACTGTATAACTCTATATGATGCACGAATCGTTAGCAGCGAGTGTGGTGCATTCGAACTGAGGCACAGCTTCCAGAGTGCGAGCCGAGGATGTGCAAATGCCAACAAAAGCTTTTGCTTTGCTGGGATCTCTTTTGGGGGTTGTTTAGATTTGCCCGGTTGGGTTCTGCAAGCTCGTTCCCAGAAGTGAGCTGTTTCCGGAAAGCGCTGCCTAAACGCATGAAGCTCGGCTTCCGTGATTGCCCCAGCGGTAAGCTTCCAGAGCGATTGGCTGGACCCGTACGGTCAGGACTTGGAACTCCCTAACCCCTAAGCGTCCTTAAGCCCTTAAACATCCTTGAAAGACCTTAGCTGAGCTTTTGGCGACCCCAGTTTGTCGCGAAGATGCACTACCATTCTGTATGAGGGCATTGACTTTTGGGCTTCCTTCATCTTTCGCTGATGACAAGCCAGCCAGGCCAACTTCTTTCCTCAGCTTGGCAGGGATGTTCCCTCAGAAGGGTTCCCCCGGTTCTGCCAGCGGAGCCACGCATCAGTGAACACGTCGATGGTTGGAGGACCTTCGCCGACAAAGCGCGCTCTGGCCGCGTCGGCTCTGGGTCACCTCCTTTCCTCCAGCTTGATTTGCATCTAGGCTCTGCTGATACGTGAGTGCCATGTTTCTCCCATTCTTCAAGTTGCCTTGCTGTGCGGCATGGTATTTTGGTGCCGAGGAGCTGGTTGTGTCATCTCTCTTTCTGGGCTCACGGTGTCCCATCACCCCTTGACCTCCACGACTGGAGTGGCTGAGTGGCTGAGTGGCTTTTGTCTGGAACTTCCAGTTTCAATCGGCAAAGCGCCTTGACCCGAGCTCCGAGGACTTTGCCAAAAGGGCTGCAGACCAAGCTTTGCTTGCGCGCATGCACGATCTGGGTTCCCTTATGTTCCCTTCCTGTTTCAGGTGCGTGCCACCAAAACATCCCACCGACCGTGACGCCTGCAAACCATTTCAGCGTGGAGTCCGATCGCCTCAGCCTGGCCCTAGTGAAGGGCCTCCCGCGGAGCGCAGCTCGTGCATCGGAGTAGCTGTAATTGAGGCTTCGTGCACGAATCTTGGCGTTCGAGGTTTGCTGGTGAGCGCAGTCGATGATCAGATGTCCGTCGCCCTGGATCAAGCGGAGAGAGCAGATGAAGGCTGCAAAGGTTTGAGGCTTCGCAAGGACTGTCCACATACTCTCAGGAACTGTGCTTCGCAGTGCGCCCGGCTCCAACTGAAAATACTAAACAGATCCGGAAATCAACCTTAAGCCTAGACACACCAATAACTTCGTCATCATGGCGCTGGAGGCAGCCGTTGCCTTGGCCACACGATGGCACTGGTTTGCAGCTGCAGGCATGACCACCTGCACTTGCCCTGTTGCCCTTTGAGTGCAGTGAGCCACAAATGCACAGGACGGCAAAGGTTTGCAGCTGCAGGCATTGCCACCAACAGAGCTGATAGGCTGATCCCCTTGAGCGTTTCGACCTTTTGAGCTTCAAGGAATTCGGGAAGGGGGCGCCCATCGCCAGGCGGACTTGGAGGGAACTGGGTCAACTGCTGGCAGCGAAGACAGGAGAGAGTGAGGCTGTTGAGACTGAGCAGCTCATGCAGTCCTTGGCTGTCTCCCTACAGCGTGAGAATGCTCGCGCGATCCTGCGCCGACTGGGTCCACCCGAGCTGCCGGCGGAGCAGCTGGCCGAGCCGTGAATAAGCATGCTTGCCTCGCTTGTGCCAGCCTCGCCACCCTCGCCACTGTAATCCCCGGCCTTTGTGGGATCAGTGCCCCCTCGCCTGCTCGGCCTCCGCTTGGGTCAGTCAAGCTTCCCGGCCCGTACTTTGATCTGAGCCGGTCACTGGCGTAGTCTGCCCTTTCCGGCTCTCCCCTGGCTTGCAATGTCCAGCTCCGGGGTATGATGCTTACTGCTTGTGTAGATTCGTGCCGCCCTCAGAAGTAGGCGCAGGCCCTCGACCCCGTAGGCGTTGCAATCGGTTTGTTGGTTCGTGCCATCCTCAGGACTCTGCAATGTAAGTGGGATCCAGGGTTTGGCTGATCAAGATCCGAATTGATTCAACGCGGTTTGACGTCGCAACTGTCATTTTCATATGCCTGACCCCTATCCCGAAGCTGCTCTGCAGAAAGCGTTTCACACCATGCTGGGAAGGAGTTTGTGGACCATGTGTTCCTGTCTTTGAGAAGGCAGAGGGGGAGGCAAGGTTCCTAAGCGGACATGTGTTGTTTGCGTGCACCGTAACATTCTTAAGCAAGATCACTATGGCATGGGATGCCAATCAAGATGTCTTCTTTCAGCATGTCCTACCACTAGTTCCGCCCGGTCCACGATGAAGCGTTGCCATGATGGCCGTCGTTGTGGTGTGGAGACGTCCAAGGCGCACCTGACTTAGACAAGCGTGAAGACAGGAAGAACTCGAGATCAGGGTCTTGGAGCCCTATCCGTCTGGGACTGAAGGCTGAGGCCTTGATTCTGTAGCCGATCAATTTGAGAAAGCGGCAGGCCTTCGGGCCATTCGGACTGTCAGGCTTGTCCGGATGTCCCTTAGCGAGGCATGCAAGCAACCGATGAAGTACCACTGAACTTACACCATCCCCACAAAAGCAGACCGGCATCATGCTGCCCAACCCGTTCTGCTTGGAGCAAGCATCTTAACCATACAGCACTTGACTGGTCACCCACCAGATTGCACGTGCAGCGACTGTTCGGTGAAAGAATAATTTGCGGAGCAGTGTGGTTGGTTGCGTACGCTTAGTCCACAAACGCCTCTTGCGCATGCAGAGATGCAACGATGGAGTTGCGAAGTTTCGGGGCGGGGACACAAGGCGGACTGGGGAAGTTCTGATGGTCCCTTCAATGCCGCCATTGTACTTTGTAGGTCACAAGGCTCTCGGCCCAGAAGTTCAGGGGTGTGACAGGCGGCCTGGTACCTGACTTCCCTGAGAGGCTGTTGCGGTGACTTCTATTTTGCGATAGCCATAGCCTGAGATAGCCTAAGATAGGCACATTAAGCGTAAGTTGCAAGAGCTCCACCTCCTTCGATTTGGGGGTTTGCGAGAATCGGGGATCCCCCAAAGTAGACCCCCCCCTACCAAGTAGCAGGATTCCCTTAACATAGGGCCCCCAATAAGCTGCCCCGAACTTCGGAGACCACCATTTGTGGTCTCCGCAAATTCCCCAGCTCCACCTCGGAGATGTTCAAGGGGGAGCACTTCGACATGCGTGGCAGCACTGGCTGACGTCGGCGCCCAGTTCCCTGGCTCACCTGTCAGACTGGACAAAGCTCTGAAGTGTCGCTGGTCCGTGCTGTTGATGGATATCCCATGAATACACATAACGTTGCTGTTGCCCGTGAGAACTTGTGGGAAACTTACCATGAGCTCGGCGGTAGCCAGCTCCAAGATGCGCCGGAACGTGGTACAGGACTTGCAGCGTAATGCAAGCAAAGCGCGCAAGGCTCGCCTCAGCCAGGAGGGCTGGTGCCATGCAGCGGCAGTAGCAACCGCGGCGGCCGCGGAGTCGCGGACAATGTGTGCGCATGCGCAGGCGTCTCCCGACGTACCTTGACAAAATCGACGGGCCGTGTCATGGCAAAGTCCTGAGTCCTGATCCTTTCGACAGAATTCGTCACAAGGTCAAAGGAAGCCATTTTCGTCCAAAGCCATACGCGGGATCTGCAGTGCTTACATTCAGGGCTCGAAAAGCCCGACCGGCCACAAGCGCCAGCAGCTGAATGGCTGAATTGATTGCAAGGTGCTTAGACCTTTTGCAGGCATCTTTTAGGACATCCGCACCTGAACCTACGTTCACCATACCTAGGCCCGCCCATCGCATCTAGAGTGCCCCTGGGCTCTTCTGAGGGAATCCCAGCCGTGCCGGAGAGCTGCTGTACACCCGTCTGCTGCTTTCGTTTTTGCCCACAGGGCCTGGGCTCAAACTTTAAGCTCAGGAAGCAGCCTCATGTTTTTTCGACTCGTCCCCCCGGCTGATCAGCGTATCTCCATGAGAGCCTGAGCTTCAAGCACTTTGGCACTTGCTTTTCAGACCAGGCGCTCCTGTCTTTGAGGTCTGTCCCTGCATCTTGTGAGGGGGGGAAGAGGGGGTCCCAACTCATTTGGTGAAGGCTTTAGATACCAAGAAGAGCCGGAAACAGCCCAAACAATTTTTGTAAAGGGGCTTCTTGCGCTTCCGGCCGCTCGTCTGCTGGCAGGTTTCGTGCACAAAGCTTCTTGGCCAAACTTGCGGCGCATCTTGTCTACATCAAGCAGGATCGAAGCTCTTCAGCCAGCCAGATCCTGTCGTAAGAAGGTGGGGCACACACGAGGCGCTTTGGATGGAGTCCTGCACACGGATGCCGGCTGTACGGGGCCTCCAACAACATCGAGACCAGGCATGTCTAGACATGCCTGGACATGACGTTGGCTTGAATGAGGCTCGCTCCCCAGTTCCGACTCCTTCTTCTGCAGGAGGCATGAGGGATGAGGGTGCAAGCACTCAATCACATCCTCTTGCTGTGACATTGCAGTTCTTGCACTTTGCAGGCTCCCAGAAGCTGGACTAGCCGCTAGCCCAAGCTGTCGGAGCAGGTTCACAAGACGGAGGGTCTGCCATGTGCCATGCAAGCCAACCAGGTTCGACAGCGCCTACGTGCCTTTAAGTAGTCCGCAGCTTACAACGAAGCGTCGAAGCGCCCGAGTCAGGTGCGCAGGATACCTTCCCAAAGCATGCGCGGACGAAGTGTCGGTTGCAACGCCTAAGCTTTCTCACACCTTAAGCTAGCTATCGAAGAGCCGCTCTGTTGCAAGCACCAGCCGCATGGTACGGGAGCTGCATACCAAGACAAAGCTTGGTCAGCACGCAGGTGAAGAGAGAATACTTGGGGCCGCTGGCCCTCAAAGTCGCAGTTGGGGCCTTTGATGCTGTAATGGACCCACATCTACGTGCATCTACCTTCAATCCGTGTCTTCGAAAAACTCACAGGGCTCATTCTTCTTTCCTGCTATCAGGAGTTAAGCCTTGAACGTGGCCTGGCCATAACTTGTTCTTGTTGTTTAGCAAGTTTAGCATGACTTGATGTACTATGACTTGCCTTGTTTGCCATTCTTTCGCCTTATCCCTTCAGCAAGTCGCGCTTGTCATAGCTTCGCTGCCCTTTCCGCTCTCCAAGCGGCGACATGACTCAACTCGCACGAAGTGATGAAACTTGCCCAATGTGCGGCCTGATTTGGTGCTGTTTGCTAGTCATAACTAGTATACTTCGAATGCCAGATAGAAGAAAGGCCCAATAAGGCCCAGAAACACTGGCCAGCTCAGTCGTGGAATCTGCATGCCATTTTGAGGCATGCAGAACCGTTCAGGCTCGTTACTTTGCGGGCTTGGCTTGCTTGCAGACCACGAAGTGCAGTCACACCCGCAATACAGAAGAGCGATCCATGATGCTGTTAAGCCAGCAGACTCGGGTCACACAAGTTATGCGAGTCATGCGAGCACGACCGCCACGAAGAATAGCTGGAGCCGACGTTCCTCTGACTACGTCCAGTCATCGTGACAAGGATCTTCGGGTCTTGGGGTCCATGGGGTTCAACGTAGGGCCTAGGGTAGCGTGAGGCTTTCTCTGGAAGCTGGAGTTTCAGGTTCGAGGTCCGCTGAGTCGCTGGCATCCAAGACACGAGGAAGAGGATCCATGAATGCCCTAAGGAGTCAGAGCTCAGCTGTATCCGGCCAGATGCAGTATGACTCAGCATGAAGCAGTAACACCACATGGAGACAAGTGTGTTGCTTCCGTTCTCTGTGACATGAGTCTGGTTTGCCGAGTGCTGCTCTCATCTGGTGAGAGCGCGATTGAACGGGTGGTGTTGCTATAGCCGAAGAAGTGTTGGGCGGCACACCAGAATTTCTTTCGCGTTTGTTGCGGCAGTGCAGAGTTCGCCAAAGAAAACATGTTAGCATGTCTATGCTGCACAAGGTGGACTGGAGGCGAGGGTCTGGGGAATCGGGAAGCTTGCATGAACGTATGAGAGCCCTGAGTTTCTGCCCCCTCCTGATCCACTACCTCGCTGCGCTCTTCCTGGCCGAGCCATGCGCGGCCGAAGGCTCTGCCATGCGTGGTTTAAGGTTTGGGGTTTAGGGTGCACAGGCTTGATGTGGTTGTGGGGAGACCCACAAACAAATGGGTGGATGGTAAGGGTATGCAGGGCCATTACGCAACATGGAAAGTTGACATTTCGTTGCAGTAAGGCATGTCAGTGCAGGGGAGCATGTTAGGAAGTCGATCGAAACTGGGTTGCGTTGGGGCGAGGCACACCGGCTGCCCGGGTTCTGCATGAAAGTGAACAGTGCATTACATTGGGGCAAAGGTCCGCCAACAACCGCGATGGATGATGTTTGTCTCACCTTGGTTTCGGCGCAGAACGCGTCTGGGTCATCAACATCGTACCAGTGCAGCTGCAAGAGGACCGCTCCATCCGGGTCTTTGGAAGCCTTCTTGTGGCACAAAGGAAGATCTTTGCCATGGAAATCGATGCTGTGGGTAGCATCCAGCACTTGTCCATCCTTCTTGAAGACGTAAAGGGGCAGATGAGGCATGATTTCGCGCATGAAATCGATTATGTCCTCTGGCTTCATTGCGAGCTTGTAGCTGGCCCGCTGAAAATTCTCGGCGTCCGCGGCCGGCTTCATTGTGTATGCAATCTTGGCGTGCGTCGGCACCAGCCAAACCGCGCAACATAAATTTCGTAGCGAACCCGGTGCTCTGCGGGAGCTGCAACATCCATGTGCTCATTGAGAGCAAGGGATCCCGCGGTCGACTTTGTCAACTTCCCGAGTCCTCCGCGTTCATTGGGGTCTCAGATCCCCCCGGCCAAAATGATCCACCTTCCCCGGCAGCTCGGGTCTTCTAAACCCTAAGCCCTAAACCCTAAACCTTAAACCCTAAATCCTAAACCCTAAACCCTTTCCTTTCTTACGTCTTGCGCGGGCTCCTGTGTCCAACGCCCGAAGAGCCCGAGCAGCCCCCTCCTGATCCGCTGCCTCGCTACCCGGGCCGCTGTAGAAGCTCGGGGCTTTGGATGCTACCATCTCTCGCAGAACGCGCGAACAGTGTGAGTAGCACCCAGCACTTGTCCATCTTTCTTGAAGATGCAACGTGGCAGATGAGGCGAGATCATCGCCCATGATATCGACTGTGTCCTCTGACTTCATTACGAATTTGTAGCTGAGAATTCTCGGCGTCCGTGGCCGGCTTCATTATGTATGACAGTTTGGCGTGCATCGACACCAAACCGCGCAACATCATTTCATAGCGAATCTGCTGCTTTGAGCTGCACAACCCATGTGTTCATTGAGAGCAAGGGATCCCGTGGTCGACTTTGTCAACTTCCCGAGTCCTCCGCGTTCATTGGGGTCTCAGGTCCCCCCGGCCAAAACGGTCGAATTTCCCGGGCCGCTGTAGAAGCTCGGGCCTTTCCTTTCTCATGTTCTGCGTGGGCTTCCGGATCCGACCCTCTCTCGCACAACGCCCGAAGAGCCCGGGAAGATTCATGGGCAGATCCAGGTCCCTCCTGGCAGCGCGCTTTCTTCAGCGGTGCGAGTATGGTTCGCCGTAGCCCTCGTTTCGTTTCAGAAGACTTCACCTCTTCTCTAGAGGGCTTGTTGGAAGTCATGTGCGTTGCTCTGCGGCGCTTCCCTTTTTTAGAAGCGTCTTCTCCGTCTTTTGTTTCTCTACAGTCGGCTCTTTCTTGAATCAGCATGAGAGGTGCTTGCCGCAACCGCATGCCAATGCAGCACACTGACACTTCGCAAGTTGAGGATAGTGCAAGGACAGCCATGGGGCTGTAACAAAGCACCGGCTGTGCGGAACATCGCCTGCAGCCGAGGTGTCCAGCCGCAGGAAGTATGGCTGGAGAAGGATATGAGTAAGATCATTGGATCCCCTGTTGTCTACAGCCCTCCCAGATAAGCACGCGGTTCTTGGTTGAGATTAAGAGCTGGCAGCCCCACAGCGCGTGTCACGTGCGAAATGCTGGGATGGGGAACATGTTTAAAGGGTCAGGCTTCGAGACTCAAGTGAAATTTCAAGTCTGTGCCGTCCGCGGAGGCATGCTGTAACAGGCTCTGGAAGACCTGCTCGGAAGCCAGAAGTTTTTGCAAGGGGCGACGGCGACAGGCCCGTCGGCTCCAGCATGTGGGCTGCTGTACACAAGATCTAAATGCCAGGCTTCGCTGACCATCCGAAGTCATTCAGGGAGGCTCTACCCTACACCCACGGGGCCATTCCCTTTGGGCTCGCGGGGGCTTCTGATATGTGCCAAAAAGGGGCGCCTTGGCCGCTGTCCTATTTTGAAGTCACCAGAAGTTCTTCGAAGTTGCTGTAAGCTAAAAAAGATGGCAGGAAGCTACTCAGCGGCCAGGAAAGCTCACCTTGCAGCAGTCCAAGTGCGGAGAGAGTGGAAGAGGCACTTGAGATTCTTTTCCAGAAATCGGGTTGCATCCGTGCGTGGGAAGAAGCTCGGGGTGAAGAGGCGGGCAAGCATTTCTACAGGTGCCCCTGCTCGCGACTTGACCTGCAAAGCGGAAGCCGGAGCGGACCAGCCGTGATGGGACGGGCGCCAGCGAGACTTGCTTGCAGACCTGCAGTGCGTGTCTTGCAGGTCTTCGCCTCTCGGAAGAAACCCTGCGCGGCGATCTGCATCACTTGATCAGTTGCGCCCTCTCAGTGCCTTTGAGGCATCAAATGACCATGGGATGACCATGGGATGACCATGGATGACCACAGCTAAGCGAGCAAATGCAAGTGACTCTTTCTAGCAACTCCTGGCATCTCTTGAAATCTCATCTCTGAGGTGTGTGTGTGGCGTCATAGGGTGTCGCAAAGAAGGTGTCACGAAGACCCTTCATTTAGCACTCAAAGCCCCTGCGCAGCGTCGCACAACCCTGGCGCACCGCACACCGCTCTTGAGCCGTTGAGGCTGAGACTCACGCAGCCCACTGACGTTCTCTGACTGGGGAGATCGCACATCGACGATTGCCTTTACTCAGTGATGCTTTGGGTTTGGCAGCTTAGCTTTATCCCAGAAGCGTTCCATTCTTCGTACCTGCTGCGCGACCCAAGACTGCCAGAGCACACCCCCTTCAAGCCGGTTCCAGTAGTTCTGACCTCCAAACAAGCCGGGGGGGGGGGTGGGCGGATCTCACCAGCTCCTCCTTTGCAACGGTACCCGTAGCACGCTGCAGGTGAGAAGCCACAGCTTCGATGCAGCACTCGTCTGCAGCCCTTGCGAGGGGCAGCTGCTGAGCTTGGCTGGCCGGGTTCGTGGACCGGTTTGCTGCCCTTCCGTGCCTTCCCTGCAGCGCAGGTCAGATATTCCGTGCAAGTCCGAGCCGCGCAGGCGACTTGCTAGGACAGTCCTCCTCACATTCGCTACTTCGGGTGATTCTTGTTTGTGGGGTGGATGTTGGAGCTTTTGGGACATTGGAGCTTGATTCGCGGCAGTCACAAAAGGACTGATTGGCCAGCCTGCACTGAGATGCACTTGGAAGAGGTTGCCGGCATGTGCTCGGAAGTGCATAGCGGAGCGCCGGTGGTTTGACTGTTTTTGTATTTTTTCTTTTTTTTGCGGATTTTGCGGCTGTGGTAGCTTGGCTTTGTTCATGGCAGGGTAGCAGGGTTCAGGGTTTTTTCTTTTCATGACGATTGGCAATGATGGCTGTTCTGTCAGGGCACATTGTTTTAGATGGATTGCCAAATTCATGGGTCGGCACATGGCGCCAGCCGTGAGAGCCTCAGCGCGGGCATGTACGTCTGTAGAAAGGGGCTGCATCTACACCTTTGTGCTTTGATTAACGACAGCGGCCTCTGCAGCGCTGCAGCTTCTCCTCGTTTTTGTAACCCCCCCTTCCTCTCCCTCTACTACATCTCGTACCGACTTCGATGGCAAGGGATGCCGGCTCGTCGCTAGTGACTTTGTCGCTTTGGCAGGAGCTGTGGTCTTGTAAGCCAACCCAAGGCGGATAAGACTAGAATCCAAACCTGGCTTTAGATGTAGAGGGCAAAAGGGGTTGCCATGGAACCTCCTCTGGACTTGGATAGCGAGACGTGATACCGATACCCTAAACCACCTGACTCCGCACAGAAGGACCCAAACCTTGCCATCCCAAACGCTACGCCCTAAACTCTCATCCTCGATCAGCCCCTGAAGACACAATATCTGCTGACCTCTTCCTCCCTGTGAGCAGGTGCCCCGGTGACCCCCTGGTGTTTGCCGGGTCCGGTTCTCACACCCTGCTGTAGCTGCTCCCCCCAGCCAGAAGTCAAAGGAAGCGTCCACGATCCCTTTGCTGGTCATACTGTGTAAAACCCTAAACCCTAAACCCTAAACCCTAAACCCTAAACCCTAAACCCTAAACCCTAAACCCTAAACCCTAAACCCTAAACCCTGCACCCTAAACCCTAAACTGCCGAGAGCGCCGCTGTCCATGTACCTGGGCGCTCGAGGCTTCGGGGGACCTCGGTGAGGGAGGGAAAAGCCTCCCGGTAGACCGGGCCTGCAGTGCCTGGCTACGCCACAGAACCTGGGGCGTAAGCCTTAATATAATTAGGACCCCAAGTCCCGCACCGTTGATGTCATTTTGGGTCGGAGGGTACCTCCCGGCCGGGGTCTGGGCCCCGGGCTGGCAGATTCCAGGGCCCCCCCTCTTATTGGGCCCGTGCAGATTCGAAAAAAAAAACCACCTGACCCCTGGCACCCCCCCTGGGACCTTTCTGCGACCCCCCGCGACACCTTTCTTGGTGGGAACCCCTAAAACCTGACATGGGTTTTTCTGCCTTGGGACGCCCCCCGAACCTCCTCTGCGACCTTCTGACATGGGTTTTCTGTCTTGCTACGACCAGTTGGAAGCACGGGCCGGCCGAGGCCTCTGCTACCCCCTACCGTTTTGCTGCTTCGTTTTACTCCCATGGTTGGAAGCAGGGGCGGCCGAGGCCCCTGCTACCCCCTGCTGTTTTGCTGCCCTTAAGGCTGCATGAAGCCCCGAGTTCCAGCATGTGCCAGGATGTAGTTTTTTAGTATTGCAATTGACGGTTTTGGGCACCCCTCCATTCTACTCCGTGAAAGCTCCCAGAAGCCTACGAGCCACTGACAGGCTCCACAAAGCTCGGGAACCCCACCCTGCTCCCCTTGAGGGGGGTTTGGGGGGTGAACCCTAAACCCTAAGTGAGAATAGTTTGGGTGGTTGGGGTGGGACTACAAGCTCCTACCGGCTCAAGCTGCCGACCCCGCTGGCGCATCGTTGAGGGCCGCCCCGTCGCGCGGTTGGGGGTCCTACTCCGAGGTTTTTGAGGTGGGTAGGAGGGGGTTAGGAAGGGGGGAGGGAGGGGGGGCCGGGGTACCCCCTACCCCCCCCCGCGTTTGGGGGGGTAGGGAAAGAGGGAGGTTTTCACCTCCCCAAACCCATCCAACACGCCGCCAGGGTCGGCGGACCCTAAACCCTAAACCCTATATCATATATATAGATTTAAACCTTCGTGACTTTTCGGTCCATCTGCCCCCCGTTGTTCGTGAATTTTCGGTCAATCTGGACCAGTGTTGGTGACTTTCGGTCAATTTGACCCCAATGTTCGTGACTTTTCGGTTAATCTGGACCAGTGTTGGTGACTTTTCGGTCAATCTGGACCAGTGTTGGTGACTTTTCGATCAATCTGGTGATTTTCGGTCAATCTGGACCAGTGTCGGTGACTTTTCGCTCAATCTGGACCAGTGTTGGTGACTTTTCGGTACCAGTGTTGGTGACTTTTCGGTCAATCTGGACCAGTGTTGGTGACTTTTCGGTCAATCTGGACCAGTGTTGGTGACTTTTCGGCCTCAGGGTTTAGGGCTTCAGGGTTTAGGGCTTCAGGGTTGTGGGCCTCATGGTTTAGGCGTTGGTAGGTAAAACTCTCTGGGGTAGGATGAGAACCTTTTATGTTCTTAATGTTATGGGATTCTTTGGGCGGGTGGGTTTTTTTCTAAGCCTGGAACCCCCTCTAGAACAGTGACCCTCTAGACCCCTAAACCTTAAAGCGTAACCCCTAGACCCTAAACCCTAAACCCTCGACCCTCAACCCTCAACCCTCAACCCTCAACCCTCAACCCTCAACCCTCAACCCTCAATCCTCAACCCTCAACCCTAAACCCTAAACCCTAAACCCTAGACCCTAGCTGCTTTGCACAATGACTGCTTAGCACTGCTCTCTACTGCCATGGCGGGCCCAGGTTCATGAACATCGAGTCTCTTTTCATTGTGGGGGGTTTTCCAACCCTGAACCCTTTTTGGAGGTTCCTGTAATAAGGATTATAGCATTGTGGGGGGCATATTAGGGTACCCCTATTTTGGGAAATGCCCTTACGGGGTATCACCTGGAGTTATGACAGCTCGATTGCTATTTGGCTCACTCACCAAACATCTGAAGCCATCCATGGACAAATAAAGAAGCATTGCCGTGAGACGCGGTCAATAGGGTGTAAACCCAAGTACTCCCGCAGCAAATTTTTGCGTTTGTCCTGCCAAGTGTTTTTCAACATGTGCCGAAATTACCCACATGGTCGTGATTCTGATCGTCGCTGACCTGACCTCGATCAAGCTTAAGGAACTTAAGGTTTTAGGGTTTCAGGGTTTGGGGGCAATTTTTGGGTTTGAGGGTTTCCGTATTTTTGGGTGTGAGGGTTTTGGGGATTTAAGGTTGAGGCTTGTATGGGTTTTGGGATTGCAGTGCTTGAGAGGGCAGTCAGAGATGAAGGTTTACTTGGAAGTTCGTGGTACTTAACAGCCAATCATAACTGTATTTATAACCCACTTACAAGCCCCTTAATTGCCCTAACATGGTTTTCATTTGGGTTTTCAGTGCAGTTACGATTTGGTTAGTAAGTACCATGACCTCCAAGTAAGGTTGAGGCTTCGCTTGTTCTAGTTGTTATCAGTCAGATTTGTGTGTGATCTTCATGTTAACGAGCTGTCATTAACTTTGGGTGGGTAGGGTTTAGGGTTTAGGGTTTAGGGTTTAGGGTTTCGGGTTTAGGGTTTAGGGTTTAGGGTTTAGGGTTTCGGGGTCTATGTACAAGCTTAGTTGAGATTGTCCGGAGTTCAGGTTCAAGAGGGGGGTTGCCATAAGAGAGTTGGCAGGATCAAGGGGCCCCCCAGGCAACCCCCCCCCCCTTCTCTTTTGAAAGGCACTTTACCTCAGAAAGGTTGGATTCCTGCGGAAGGGAGCTTGCCCTTGGCAGCATAGGCGTGCTATCATAGGCAATCTAGGCCAAAAAGGCAGGATGAAGAGCTAAGAACTCAAAGTTCGTGCTTTGTGGGTCCCCCTGAACCCCATGTGTTGCTTTCAACAAACTTTGTGTCATAGACGGGTACAACTGTATAACTCTACATGATGCACGAATCGTTAGCAGCGAGTGTGGTGCATTCGAACTGAGGCACAGCTTCCAGAGTGCGAGCCGAGGATGTGCAAATGCCAACAAAAGCTTTTGCTTTGCTGGGATCTCTTTTGGGGGTTGTTTAGATTTGCCCGATGGAGCTTCCAGAGGGATTGGCTGGACCCGTACGGTCCGCCCTAAGCGTCCTTAAGCCCTTAAACATCCGAGAAAGACCTTAGCTGAGCTTTTGGCGACCCCAGTTTGTGGCGAAGATGCACTACCATTCTGTATGAGGGCATTGACTTTTGGGCTTCCTTCATCTCTCGATGTTCCCTCAAGAAGGGTTCCCCCGGTTCTGCCAGCGGAGCCACGCATCAGTGAACACGTCGATCGTTGGAGGACCTTCGCCGACAAAGCGCGCTCTGGCCGCGTCGGCTCTGGGTCACCTTCTTTCCTCCAGCTTGATTTGCATCTAGGCTCTGCTGATACGTGAGTGCCAAGTTTCTCCCATTCTTCAAGTTGCCTTGCTGTGCGGCATGGTATTCTGGTGCCGTGTGTCATCTCTCTTTCTGGGCTCACGTTGTCCCATCACCCTTTGACCTCCACGACTGGAGCGGCTGAGTGGCTTTTGTCTGGAACTTCCAGTTTCAATCGGCAGAGTGCCTTGATCCGAGCTCCGAGGACTTTGCCAAAAGGGCTGCAGACCAAGCTTTGCTTTCGCGCATGCACGATCTGGGTTCCCTTATGTTCCCTTCCTGTTTCAGGTGCGTGCCACCAAAACATCCCACCGACCGTGACGCCTGCAGACCATTTCAGCGTGGAGTCCGATCGCCTCAGCCTGGCCCTAGTGAAGGGTCTCCCGCGGAGCGCAGCTCGTGCATCGGAGTAGCTGTAATTGAGGCTTCGTGCGCGAATCTTGGCGTTCGAGGTTTGCTGGTGAGCGCAGTCGATGATCAGATGTCCGTCGCCCTGGATCAAGCGGCGAAAGCCAAGGCTGCAAAGGTTTGAGGCTTCGCAAGGACTGTCCACACACTCTCAGGAACTGTGCTTCGCAGTGCGCTCGGCTGCAACTGAAAATACTAAACAGATCCGGAAATCAACCTTAAGCCTAGACACACCAATAACTTCGTCATCATGGCGGTTGAGGCAGCCGTTGCCTTGGCCACACGATGGCATTGGTTTGCACTGCAGGCATGACCACCTGCACTTGCCCTGTTGCCCTTTGAGTGCAGTGAGGCACAAATGCACAGGACGGCAAAGGTTTGCAGCTGCAGGCATTGCCACCAACAGGAGCTGAGAGGCTGATCCCCTTGAGCGTTTCGACCTTTTGAGCTTCAAGGAATTCGGGAAGGGGGCGCCGATAGCCAGGCGGACTTGGAGGGAACTTGGTCAACTGCTGGGCGCGAAGACAGGAGAGAGTGAGGCTGTTGAGACTGAGCAGCTCATGCAGGCCTTGGCTGTCTCCCTACAGCGTGAGAATGCTCGCGCGATCCTCCGCCGACTGGGTCCACCCGAGCTGCCGGCGGAGCAGCTGGCCGAGCCGTGAATAAGCATGCTTGCCTCGCTTGTGCCAGCCTCGCCACCCTCGCCACTGTAATCCCCGGCCTTTGTGGGATCAGTGCGCCCTCGCCTGCTCGGCCTTCGCTTGGGTCAGTCAAGCTTCCCCGGCCCGTACTTTGATCTGAGCCAGTCAAGCCTGGCGTAGTCTGCCTTTCCGGCTCTCCCCTTGCGGCGGCCGCGGAGTCGCGGACAATGTGTGCGCATGCGCAGGCGTCTCCCGACGTACCTTGACAAAATCGACGGGCCGTGTCATGGCAAAGTCCTGAGTCCTGATCCTTTCGCCAGAATTCGTCACAAGGTCAAAGGAATCCATGTTCGTCCGATGCCATACGCGGGTAAATGTGCAGTGCTCACGTTCAGGGCTCGGAAAGCCCGACCGGCCACAAGCGCCAGCAGCTGAATGGCTGAATTGATTGATTAGACCTTTTGCAGGCATCCTTTAGGACATTCACGCTTGAACCTACGTTCACCATACCAAGGCCTGCCCATCGCATCTGGGGTGCCCCTGGGCTCTTCTGAGGGCTTCCCAGCTGTGCCGGAGAGCTGCTGTACACCCGTCACCTGCTTTCGTTTTTTGCCCACAAGGCCTGGGCTCAAACAAAGCTCAGGAAGCAGCCTCTTGTTTTTCGACTCGTCCCCCAGCTGATCAGTGTATCTCCTTGAGAGCCTGAGCTTCAAGCACTTTGGTACTTGCTTTTCAGACCACGCGCTCCTGTCTTTGAGGTCTGTCCCTGCATCTGAGGGGGAGGTGGGGGTCCGAACTCATTTGGTGAAGACTTTAGATACCAAGAAGAGCCGGAAACAGCCCAAGCAATTTTTGTAAAGGGTCTTCTTGCACTTCCGGCAGCTCGTCTGCTGGCAGGTTTCGTGCACAGAGCTTCTTGGCCAAACTTACGGCGCATCTTGTCTACATCAAGCAGGATCGAAGCTCATCAGCCAGCCAGATCCTGTCGTAAGAAGGTGGGGCACACGCGAAGCGCTTTGGATGGAGTCCTGCACACGGATGCCGGCTGTACGGGGCCTCCCACAACATCGAGACCAGGCATGTCTAGACATGCCTGGACATGACGTTGGCTTGAATGAGGCTCGCTCCCCAGTTCCGACTCCTTCTTCATTTAATAGCGGTTTTAATTCGGGACCCCAACCGCCTGTCTAACCTTCCGGAATCTCCCTGTCACACCTATAAGCCTTTCCCGCTCTCTCCCTGTCACCCACACCATCCATCATTAGGACACCATCACCAAGACTCGTGAAAAGACCCTGGAATCCATCCCACCTGTCAGTCTTGCCCATGAATCCGCCCTTGAGACCCAACCTCTACGTCCGTCCAGGTCACTTAGAAACCGTACCATCATGAGTCTTTCTACGTGACAGGAACTCTCTTGACATACCATTAGTACCATCACCAGGTTGTGTTCACCATTCACGCTTCATGCACAAGGTAAAGACCCTATCATCCAGGATTCATTCTATTCACGTACCACCTTGGCAGTCAACCTTCATGCACAGGCAGTTCTTGCACTTTGCAGGCTCCCAGAAGCTGGACTAGCCGCTAGCCCAAGCTGTCGGAGCAGGTTCACAAGACGGAGGGTCTGCCATGTGCCATGCAAGCCAACCAGGTTCGACAGCGCCTACGTGCCTTTAAGTAGTCCGCAGCTTACAACGAAGCGTCGAAGCGCCCGAGTCAGGTGCGCAGGATACCTTCCCAAAGCATGCGCGGACGAAGTGTTGGTTGCAACGCCTAAGCTTTCTCACACCTTAAGCTAGCTACGAAGAGCCGCTCTGTTGCAAGCACCAGCCGCATGGTACGGGAGCTGCATACCAAGACAAAGCTTGGTCAACACGCAGGTGAAGAGAGAATCCCTGGGGCCGCTGGCCCTCAAAGTCGCAGTTGGGGCCTTTGATGCTGTAATGGACCCACATCTACGTGCATCTACCTTCAATCCGTGTCTTCGAAAAACTCACAGGGCTCATTCTTCTTTCCTGCAATCAGGAGTTAAGCCTTGAACGCGGCCTGGCATGCCATGACATGTTCTTGTTGTTTAGCATGACTTGATGTACTTGCCTTGTTTGCCATTCTTTCGCCTTATCCCTTCAGCAAGTCGCGCTTGTCATCGCTTCGCTGCCCTTTCCGCTCTCCAAGCGGCGACATGACTCAACTCGCACGAAGTGATGAAACTTGCCCAATGTGCGGCCTGATTTGGTGCTGTTTGCTAGTCATAACTAGTATGCTTCGAATGCCAGATAGAAGAAAGGCCCAATAAGGCCCAGAAACACTGGCCAGCTCAGTCGTGGAATCTGCATGCCATTTTGAGGCATGCAGAACCGTTCAGGCTCGTTACTTTGCGGGCTTGGCTTGCTTGCAGACCACGAAGTGCAGTCACACCCGCAATACAGAAGAGCGATCCATGATGCTGTTAAGCCAGCAGACTCGGGTCACACAAGTTCTGCGAGTCATGCGAGCACGGCCGCCGCGAAGAATAGCTGGAGCCGACGTTCCTCTGACTACGTCCAGTCATCGTGACAAGGATCTTCGGGTCTTGGGGTCCAGGGGGCTTCAATGTACACGAGGGCCCAGGGCCCAGGGTAGTGTGAGGCTTTCTCTGGAAGCTGGAGTTTCAGGTTCGAGGTCCGCCGAATCCCTGGCACCCAAGACACGAGGAAGAGGATCCATGAATGCCCTAAGGTCATGGCCAGATGCAGTATGACTCAGCATGAAGCAGTAACACCACATGAAGACAAGTGTGTTTCTTCCGTTCTCTGTGACATGAGTCTGGTTTGCCGAGTGCTTCTCTCATCTGGTGAGAGCGCGATTGAACGGGTGGTGTTGCTATAGCCGAAGAAGTGTTGGGCGGCACACCAGACTTGCTTTCGCGTTTGTTGCGGCAGTGCAGAGTTCGCCAAAGAAAACATGTTTGCATGTCTATGCTGCACAGGTTGGACTGGAGGCGAGGGTCTGGGGAATCGGGAAGCTTGCATGAACGTGTGAGAGCCCTGAGTTTCTGCCCCCTCCTGATCCACTACCTCGCTGCGCTCTTCCTGGCCGAGCCATGCGCGGCCGAAGGCTCTGCCATGCGTGGTTTAGGGTTTGGGGTTTAGGTTGTTTCCAGGATGCACCAGGAACCGTCAGCTACAAGAGGGTCTCCCGAAGCTCGCGTTGCACCCCGGGCTTTGGTAAGACCCTACAGCATGATGCCAGAGCAAAGTTGAGCAAAGTAGCAAAGTACAAATCCGGGCCCCTACCACTTCCAAGCCGCAACCCTACATCCCGCAAAGCTCCTATAGGCCCTAGGGCCCTAAGCCCTGAACATCCCCACTTCCAGGAAGTTTGTGTTGACACTGGCTTGATGTGGTTGTGGGGAAACCCTAACACAACTGGGTGGATGGTAAGGGTATGCAGGGCCATTACACAACAACCTCGTCTCCATCTCCTGAGCCCTGCCAACGTGTGCCCATCTGGCCCGTTGTATGAGCCAGTCTCAGTTCTCGCAGTGATCCTCACGCTCATCTTCGGTCCCCGGTGGTAGGCGATCGCGCCAGCCAAAAAAATGTGTTGTCTAAGCCAGTACTGCGGTGGACACGAGTTGTTGCGAATATCAGTAAACAATGGAAAGCGATATGGGCGCCACCGAAAGCGATAACATTAGTTTGCACGTTCAGACACTTGTATCCGCAGTCCCATGGTATGTAAAGCGAATGGGCCCCACCTAAAGCGATAACATGGTATTCCGCGACCTCGCACTCTCCCAAGTAATTTTGTCCGTCGCTCATGTGTGCATTGAGAGCACGGGATCCCGCGGTCGACTTTGTCAACTTCCCGAGTCCTCCGCGTTCATTGGGGTCTCAGATCCCCCCGGCCAAAATGATCCACCTTCCCCGGCAGCTCGGGTCTTCTAAACCCTAAGCCCTAAACCCTAAACCTTAAACCCTAAATCCTAAACCCTAAACCCTTTCCTTTCTCACGTCTTGCGCGGGCTCCTGTGTCCGACGCCCGAAGAGCCCGAGCAGCCCCCCTCCTGATCCACTGCCTCGCTACCCGGGCCGCTGCAGAAGCTCGGGGCTTCCGGATCCGACCCTCTCTCGCGTAACGCGCGAAGAGCCCGAGCAGACTCATGGGACTCATGGGCACATCCGGGTCCCCCCTGGCAGCGCGCTTTCTTCTGCCGTGCGAGCATCGTTCAATATCTTCAGTGCCGTCGCCCTCAGAAACCCTCGCCTCTTCTTAAGAGGGCTTGTTGGACGTCGTGTGCGTTACTCTTCCGTTTTTGGAAGTGTCTTCTCCGGCTGTTGTTTCTCTACAGTTGGCTCTTTCTTCAATCAGCATGGGAGGTGCTTGCCGTAGCCGCATGGCAATGCAGCAAGCACACTGACGATGCGCAAGCTCTGCGCTTTCCTTGCTGAGAAGGGTCTTCTCCGTCTGTTGTTTCTCTACAACCGGCTCATTCTTCAATCATCATGGGAGGTGCTTGCTGCAACCGCATGCCAATGCGGCACACTGACACTTCGCAAGTTGAGGATAGTGGAAGCGCCAGCGATGGTTGTAACAATGCACCGGCTGCGTGGAACATCGCCTGCAGCCGAGGTGTCCAGCCGCAGGAGGCATGGCTGGAGAAGGACATGACTAAGATCGTTGGATGCCCTGTCGTCTACAGCCCTCCCAGATAAGCACGCGGCTCTTGAGATCAAGAGCTGGCAGCCCCACAGCGCGTCTCACGTGCGAATTGCTGGGATAACGCACGTGTTTAAAGGGTCAGGCTTCGATTCGAAACTCAAGTGAAATTTCAAGTCTGTGTCGTGCCGTCCGCGGAGGCATGCTGTAGCAGGCGCTGGAAGACCTGCTCGGAAGCCAGAAGTTCTTGCAAGGGCCGACAGCGACATGCCCGTCGGCTGCAGCATGTGGGCGGCTGTACACAAGATCGATCTCGAAGGTCTAAATGCCACGCTTCGCTAACCCTCCGAAGTCATTCAGGGAGGCTCTTCCCTACACCAACACCGGGCCGCTCCCTTTGGGCTCGCGGGGGCCTCTGATATGAGCCGGGAGAGGTGCTTTGGGCGGTAGGTTTCCCTGTCTTGAGGTCGCCAGAAGTTATTCGAAGGTGCTGCAGACTAAAGAGGATTGCAGGAGTTTTTCTGGGACCAGGAAACCTCACCTTGCAGCAGTCCAAGAGCGGAGAGAGTGGAAGAGGCACTTGAGACTTTATTCTCCGAAAAGTCGGAATGCATCCGTGCATGGGAAGAAGCCAGTGATGAAGAGGCGGGCAACTCTTCCAGAGGCGCCCCTGCTCGCGACTTGAGCTGCAAAGCGGAAGCCGGAGCGGACCAGCTGTGATGGGGAGGGCTCCAGCTAGATTTGCTTGCAGACTTGCGCAGTGCGTGTCTTGCAGGTCTTCGTCTCTTGGAAGAAACCACGCGCGGCGATCTGCATAACTTGATCAGTTGCGCGCGCTTCAGTGCCTTTGCGGCATCAAATGCCACCCACCTTTCCCCTTGGCCCGCATCTGACCGCCTGCCGTTGGAAGTGGGTGGATGACCATGGGATGACCAGAGGATGACCATGGGATGACCATGGATGACCACAGCTAAACGAGTGCGAGTAACACGCTATAACCATTTCTGGCATCTGCTCTTGAAATCTCATCTCTGAGGTGCGTGTGTGGCGTCATAGGGCGTCGCAAAGAAGGCGTCACGACGACCCTTCATTTAGCACTCAAAGACCCTGCGCAGCGTCCCACAACTGTGGCGCACCGCACACCGCTCTTGAGCCGTTGAGGCTGAGACTCACGCAGCCCACTGACGTTCTCTGACTGGGGAGATCGCACATCGACGATTGCCTTTACTCAGTGATGCTTTGGGTTTGGCTGCTTAGCTTTATCCCAGAAGCGTTCCATTCTTCGTACCTGCTGCGCGACCCAAGACTCTCAGACCCATTTGCCAGAGCACACCTCAAACGGCTTCAAGCAGTTATGAGTTAGGACCTCCAAACAATGCGCGGGGGGGGAAAGGGGGGGGGTGGATCTCGCCAGCTCTTCCTTTGCAACTGCACCAGTAGCACGCTGCATGTGAGAAGCCACAGCTTTGATGCAGCGCTCGTCTGCAACCCTTGCGAGGGTAGCTGCTGAGCTTGGCTGGCCTGGTTCACGGACCGGTCTGCTGCCCTTCCGTGCGTTCCCCGCGGCGCTGGTCAGATATTCCATGCAAGTCCGAGCCGCGCAGGCGACTTGCAAACACAGTCCTCCTCGAAATGGCTACTTCGGGTGATTCTTGTCTGTGGGGTGGATCTTGGAGCTTTTGGGACATTGGAGCCTGATTCGAGGCAGCAGTCGCAAAAGGTCTGATTGGCCAGCCTGCGCTGAGATGTACTCGGAAGAGTTGTGTCCTATCTTCGTGTCGTGTCTTCGTGCCCCATCCTTTTGTCATGCTATGTCTTTGTGTCGTGTTCTTGTGTCATGTCTATTTTTCGAGCCTTCGTCTTCGTGTCATTTCCTCGTGTCGTGTCCTCGGGTCGTGTCTTCACGCTTTGCCGGAGTTGATGACACGTGTCTGCATTCGGGCTCGTGAATCTTATCAGTTTTTGTAATATACCGATTGGCATTGCAGCTCCGTCAGGGCACATAGTTTCAGATGGATTTCCGAATTTCATGGGTCGGTACATGGCGCCAGCTCCAAAGCCCAGGCGAACTGGCAGATGAGAAGAGTCTCTCTTCAGCGGGGCGATTTGGTAGATGAGGCTCTTCAGGGATCCCTTGTTGGACTTGGTCTTTAGCCTGGGCATGTATGTCTGTAGAAACGGGTATACAACTGTGTGCTCTGATTAAAGACGATTGCAGCTGATTGTGCTGAAAGTTGTAACCTCACTTCCTCGACTCGTCGAATGGGAGCCCTCGATAGTAGCTCCCAAGGCTGTCTAGGCTTTTCGGGTTTCCCGGGGTTTCGAGGAGTATTCCAACTCAGGCTTTGCCTTAAGGATCTGGTCGCAGCACACGATCGTTTCACCGTATATGGGCTGTCCATCGACTTGCATCTTGGCTCACTAAACATGTCAGGGCATCCATGGACAAATCAAGAAACTTTGCTGCTGTGAATCACGGAGTTTCCAAACATGGTGGCTTCCGAAATTAGTGTGCCGCATTGGGGTCTCATTATAAGGGAATCCTACCATGTGGGGTCTCATTTAGGGGTGGCGGCCAATGAATGGCGATGGCCTTTCCTCGCTTTGTGGCTGGATTGAAGGAAGCTCGCGCCTCGGGATCGCCCAACACCAAGCCTCCAAAGCCTCAGGCCCTCAACCCTAAACCCTACCCCTAAACCCTAACCCTCAACCCTAAAAACCTAACCCTCAACCCTGAACCCGAAACGGGTTTAGCGTCCCAAGCACCCGACCCCAAACCTTACTGCAAACCCTAGGCTTTCGTTTTGTTGAAGCTTTTGGAAAGTCGGGGACCAGCCCCTGTCCCCGACCTTGATCAAGCTTCGGGTGTTTTAGGGTTCCATGCTGGAAGGGTTTTTGGGATTTTTTGTTTGAGGGTTTGGCCATGTCTGGGTTCGAGGGCTTTCAGGGTAGGGTTTAGGGTTCTTGGTGCTTTGGGACTCAAGTTAAGGGTTTTAAGCTTCCAGCGTTTGAGGGTGTAGGGTTTCAGGTTGAGGGGGGATTGTGCTTGCAGGGTTCAAGGTTCCAAGAACACCTGCGGTTTAATGGTATGGCGGGGCTGTGAGTGTTGTGACCTTTTTGTTGTTTAGGACCCTAAACCCTACACTCCCTAAGCCCTAAA
This sequence comes from Symbiodinium natans, assembly GCA_905221605.1. Lineage (NCBI taxonomy): Eukaryota > Dinophyceae > Suessiales > Symbiodiniaceae > Symbiodinium > Symbiodinium natans. The sequence continues at coordinate 116,248 of CAJNDS010002820.1, read as the reverse complement.
CCCTAGGGATCACGGTTGAGGGATGTATGACCACCGTTGAACCCTTAACACACCTTCATACCCTACTTGGAGGTTCATGGGTACTTATAACCCCAATGAAGTCTACTTAGAACCTGCTTAGGGGACCTAGGGGGCTTATAATTGCAGTTACAATTGGGGTTAGAAGTACCCTGAACCTCCTCCAAGTAGACTTCGAACTTCAAAATCCAAGAGGCCTCAAACCAGGTCTCGAGGTGCATGGGGCGCCTTTCTGTGCTTGACGGTTTAGGGTTTAGGGTTTAGGGTTTAGGGTTTAGGGTTTAGGGTTTAGGGTTTAGGGTTTAGGGCTCGCCAAGTTAGGAGTAAGGTTGAGGGTTGGCATGTTGCCCCCTTATACGAACAGTCCTTACTAAGGATGATCTACTATTTTGATCCTCTATTACCCTTATCAGGGAGAATATTTTTTTTCATGTGGGGTTTCTTCAGGAAATAGTGGCTATAGTACCCGCTGCTGTAATCCCTATTAAACATATTCAGGACTCTTAGTATAAGGGGCAACATCCTGAGTTGAGCGTGTGGGTGTTAGAGTTTAGGGTTTGCATTGGCTCAGGTCACCAGGCTGTACCGTTGCGTGCTCGTCGATGCCGTCTGTCTCAATTGCTGCCGGGAGGTCAGGACTTTTGACAGTCGCAGTCTCAATCCCGGATAGGACCCTCAGCTCTAAACCCTAAAACCTAAGCAGAAACCCTAAGCCTTACGTACCAAAGCATCCGAACTCTTCTTGCCGTTGAATCGTAAGCCCCTAGCCCTGCACCGGTGCCGGGCTGTTTCGCTGATTTCCATGGTTTTTTTGGTGATAGTGTTTACGACTTTAGGGTTTATGGTTTTAGGGTGTTTTGGGGTTTAGAGTTTGGGGTGAAAGGGCTCGGGAGTTCCTGTGAAGCCTTGCGGGTCCTAGCAGAGTTGTATGAGCTTCTGCTTCTGATGTTGGCCCAGGGTCTACTAAAGGTAAGAGCTGAAGCCGCTACTCTTCTACTTCCAAGGCAAGCATCCGAGGCCTTTCAGAAATCACTTAAGACCCCCCCAAGGAAAGGTGCTCGTGCTTTCAGCTCCCTGAGCGCCCTACACCTTGAACCTAAACCCTGAACCCTAAAGCTTAAACCCTAGACCCTAAACCCTAAACCCTAAACCCTAAACCCTAAACCCTAAACCCTAAGCCATTCGAAGGTTGGCACGCTGCGCCGCTGCGCGTGGGAGGTGAGGGAGGTGGGGACCCTGCTGGGCCAAAAAGCTGAGAAGATGCCACAAGGTGACGCGAATTGAGGCCATGAGGGGCACCTTATCCTAGGGTTTAGGGTTTAGGGTTTAGGGTTTAGGCTTTATCAGCTTACATGTTTATGAATACTTAAGCCCAGGAAGCAACAAGAATGGCCATTTGTAAGAGGTACCCCCAACAATGGTGCAGTTATGCTCAGCCATCACCTGCAATACGACAATGAGGAAGAATCAATGGAGTCCCGACGGTCACTGCGAGGGTTGAGGGTAGGGTTTACGGTTTAGGCCCCACAGGTTCAAGTTTCCCAAGACATATAATCATACACTCCCAAGGGTCAACGCTTAGTTCCCTTAGGAAGCGCGGAGAGCCCCCAAATGCAATTCTGCGGTTTGCTTGACACTTTTGAGCACGTGGCGGGTCTAAGTTGATGCGGTCATTGGCTCCATGATACCTCCCATATCGGCTTTCGGCTCATCGACACCTGGGGCAGGATTCGTCAGGGCTAAGACTGTGTGAAGACAACGTTTTACCATACGACAAACGGCTTCAAGTTGAAGTGCTGGCCAATGGTTTCAAGGAGTTCATCCACATTCGCCAGAAGTTCGACGATTTACACGCTGTCGGAGGCAGTGGAGTTGCACGAGTCCGTTCCTCCGGATCGCTGGTGCATTACTCGTGCAGATTTGAAACACTTGCGTCAGGAGGTGCAAAAAGCAATCGAGAAGGGCGAGATTTGGCCACCAGATGACGGCAAAGACGACTTCGAGACCTCTGACAAGGTCTTCGGGCCGAGTGTCTACACGGTCAACACGCAACATATCATGCCTGTGACAGACCGTGTGGGCAAGGTGAGCTGGGCATTGATGATGCACCCTGACGGGTTGGAGTGTCACCTCTTCATCAGCCACGCCTGGCAGGAAGGTATCTTCGAGTTCATCTCGAAGGTTCTGCATTCCTGGCCGTCGACCGCGCTGCATGCGTGGTGCTGCATGCTTGCCAACCCTCAGAACCTGAACATCGAGGCCTTGCTGCAAGCTCCAAGCAGCTCACCCTTTGCCTTGGCTTTGCAGGCCTCTTCCTGCGTCCTTGTGGTACCCAACCGGCATTGCAGCATCTACACAAGGCCTGGAGGGACACAACGCACGGTGAAGCCCCAGCAGTCTGCCTTTCCCATCGAAGTCCCTGACCCTGAAAAATCCAGGTTGTGGTGTGTGTACGAAGCCTACCGTGCCCATGAAGAGGGCAAGACGATCGTCATCGCACGGGCATCGAACAGATGCTCGCACCTTAACCCTAAACCTCTATAAGCCCCAAAAAAGACACGTGAAGATTCACGGTTTGAGCCTGGGTGCTCTGTAGCTTCTGCTCAACAGGGATTCGGGCCTTGGAATTTAGGACCTCTTTTCAGGTGTCCTAAGTTTTGTGTTCATCCTGCTATGGCCCTGGCTTACTTCGGGTTTAGGGTTTGGGACCTCCGTCCTCAAAACTCGAAAGCTTTAAACTATGAAAATACGAAGGTTCTAAACCCTTAACCCTCAACCCTAAACCCTCAACCCTAAATCCTAAACCCTAAACTCGAAACCCTAAACCCTAAACCCTAAAGCTGCAAAAGATTCTTTCTTTGACGTTTCTCCGAGGACGACAGCTCTGCCGAACCCTGGTGGCGACGGCCCTGCTAGGATTGGGGCGACGGTTTAGGGTTTAGGGTTTAGGGTTTAGGGTTTAGGGTTTGGGGTGTGGGGTTTGGGGTTTAGGGTTTAGGGGGGGGGGTTTAGGGTTTGTTTGAAGTACCCACATAGTACATGCCAGGGGCCTCTAACATTCGGATTTAGCTGTGAAAGTATCTTCAATGCAGAGGTATTCAGGGTTGAGGGTTCAGGGTTCCAAAAATGTTCTTGGCGTCCCTTTTGGTCGTCATTGAAAGTTCGTCTGCAGTCACATGGAGGCGCGAGCAGTCATGGCTACAGCCCGGAATGGGGAGGCGGGACTAGTTCCCATGAGAACGCAAGATTCCTTGGTGTTTTCCCAGCTTTGCCAGGACTCTTGGGTATGGCGGTGGGCGCCTATGTGAACAACTGGGATGTTCCCGCCATGAACCCCATCCCTCTTTGCCTCGCCTATGTGAGCATGTTGGCCAGCATCAGTCTGAACCAATACCAGTGCCGCATGATCTTGAACAGGGCAGGTGCCTTCATGTGTGGCTGTCTGGTCGTGCTCTGGCGTCCAATCTGCCACACAAGCATTGTTCAAGACTGCGCCAACCTTCTTCAGCGCATCTGCTGGATCATTGGCGTGACGCTCTTTCTATGCTTGGAGGTCGATCGGGAGAATGGCAGAGCACGAGAAGGGGAGTCAGCACAGCTGGGCTCTGGATTTCAGGGCAGCGTTATTCACGCAACTTGTTCCGTGGCCGAGGATGCGGCACGCATCCATGCTGAAATAGGGGATAAGACCGCTGACGTGGATTATGCGATCCACGTGCTCCTTGCTGCCGGGATGTCGTCTGAGACACTCAGGGAAGTGGCGCGTGCTGGCGTAGACATTTCTGGAGCGGGCCATGCTGAGATAGCTCTTCCATTCTTCGTGTTCGCGACCAGCTTCGTTACTCTCTGTCGAGTTTACTTCGATGTTCATCACCTTCATGCAGCCTGGTACTTCTTGCTTGAGCAGTGCCTTAGCAGTAGAGTAGGTAACCTTTAACCTTTTTGGGGTAATAGATTCCCCTTATATTCCCAAAGGTTAACCTTTAAAACCCCTAGGTACTGGACAACTAAGGTGCGCATCGCTCTTGGCAAGGGCTGCCTTGCTCGTCCTTCTCTGTCGCAGCCCGCAGGAGGACCGATGCTTCATCTTGAAGATGACGCTCGGATCTCCGATGTGGTATCCTTTTGTTCATCTTGGGGGCCTCTGACCCTAAACCCTAAACCCTAAACCCTAAACCCTAAACCCTAAACCCCAAACCCTAAACCCTAAACCCCAAACCCTAAACCCTAAACCCTAAACCCTAAGCCCTAAGCCCGAAACCCTAACCCCAACACCCTAATCCCTAAACCCCAAATCGTAGGACGACAAAGCTGACGACGATCTACCTCCTTCTGTGTTGCTCCTTGGATTTTCAACCTGATGAACCACCCTTAAAAATCTTGGTTTTAGGGTGCTATGCTTGCGTTTTGTTTGGGGGGCTTAGGGCTTCGGCAGGGCTTTTAGGGTTTGGCGTGCGGTTGAGGGCTTGGGTTTCATATCGGTTGAGGGATGTTGAGGGTGTAGCTTTCATGGTTTGGGGTTTCCGGGTTTAGGGGCTTGTAGGTTCAGATTTGTCTTGACAACCATCATGTTGATTTGCTTCCGCATTCCCTTCACAATAGTAGCGCAGGCTTGTTGGTCTTAAGGTTTGTTTAGGGCACTTCACTTTATGGCTGTGTTTGGGCTTTGGGGCCGATAAACCCAACCCAGGTCCAGCCATCGTCATCTTGCAACTTCGGGCTCCAGATGGGTTGCCACATCCTGCACTGGTATCGGTTTAGGGCTTCGGGTTTAGGGTAGGGTTCAGGATTTAGGGTTGAGGGTTTCTTGTATATTCAGGTTCCTTGATGAACCTGGATTATTCGGCAAAAGGTATATAACATAGAAGCCTGATTAACACACCAACCCTATCCGTTAGTAGGGTTGTTTAGTATGATGATACTGTGATACTTCATGACTAATTCCCCGAAGCCTTTGAGGCCCCTAAACCCTAAACCCTAAACCCTAAACCCCACACCCCAAACCCCAAACCCTAAACCCTAAACCCTAAACCCTAAACCCTAAACCCTAAACCCTAAACCTGGTGCTACTAGCGAACCAAGGGTGGGGCAGAGTTGGCAAGGACGGGCAGTTTGGTCCGTTTTGATCACGACGCTCAGTCTCCTTGGGCTTTAGGCTGGGTTTAGGGTTTAGGGTTTAGGTTTAGGCTGGAGATCTGAATACTTAGTAACCATATCACCGTATAGTCCCCATAAGAGTGGACTAGAACATGCCGCGAAATCCCATTCTCATCGTTTAGGTTCCTGTTTGAAGCTCTGGTTTCTTCATTAAGCAAGTATCGAGGCAATGGTCTGGAGCACATGAGGATCTTATTCTTCAGGTCGCCGGGGAACTTTAGCGCTCTTAGGACTTCTGCTCTTTGTTGTTGTAATGCACCCGAAGGGATTGCTACAACTATTGTCCTCATATCCTTCTAGCGGCACTTAAGGAAATGATAGGGAGACTGAGGATCGCCTTCACCTTGTGCTTGGGATTCGCTTCTTTGGGCATGCGCCGGGTCGCGTCACTGCGGCGGATTGGACCGGGGCTGCTGCATCTCTTCCTCACGCCGGGACGGAAGGTGCGCACGTTTCGGGTTTACGGCGCCTACAGCTTGCCAGGACGCCCCGTAGGATTCAGTGGCTATAGTTATAACTTATTTTCTGGTTCGTCGGGGTTGAGGGTTTGTGGCTTGGGATGTCGGGTGGCGCGGGAAATGCATGCTTGGTTGAAAAGCACGTTCAAAGAGAGTGTGGTTGCATGGCTTATGGACCTGTTGCAGCTATCCTCGAAGAGGCCAAAGTAAAAGCATTGCGTCGAAGAGTTGGAGGCCTGTAATCCTTTGCAGGATATGTGTAATCCGACCGAATCCCGAAGACGAGCCGTTTCGCAAGGAAGCTGGACAAGACAGTCGAAGGAAGTACGTTGGAGAGCATTGTTGCATTCAGAAATGTTAACCCCACGCTTCTGTCCCCTTACCGTGTTGCGCGAGGCATCTTGTGACCAATTTTTGGATCCTAACCACGAGACTGGTTAAACAAAAACCGAGAGACTATGGCGAGTCAGCCTTAAGCCCCCTACATCTTAAACACTCTAAACCCTAAATATCCTGAACCCCTAAACCCCAAAAGCCTCATTCCCGGAACCCAAAACACTTCAATCTCATTCCCATATATGTAGAGGGCCCTTAATTGGCGCAGGAGTTGGTGGTATATTCTACTATAATCACAATAAGGACTTGGTACTTCCTATATTAAGCCTAAACCCTAAACCCTAAACCCTAAACCCTAAACCCTAAACCCTAAACCCTAAACCCTAAACCCTAAACCCTAAACCGTAAACCCTAACCCTAAACCCTAAACCCTAAACCCTAAACCCTAAACCGTAAACCGTAAACCCTAAACCCTAAACCCTAAACCCTAAACCCTAAACCCTAAACCCTACGAGAGAAAATGATGCCCCAGAGGTCTGCAGATGTAGCCGAGGCAGCGGTGGCTGAGCGACTGAGCGAAGGCACGAAGCTTTTTCCTAGAGAGGGGTTTAGGGTTAAGGTTGAGGGGATTAGGGATTAGGGATTAGGGTTTAGGGTTTAGGGTTTAGGGTTTAGGGGTGCTTGATCTCCATTTGCCTATTCTATACATCTCTGGCCTGCAACCATAAACCCAACCTTAAACCCTCAACCGACCAATGACGAGTCCAGCGTGTTTGGCAGATACGGTGGGCGAAAACGTGCCTATCCTCTCAGGGATGTGTCACCCAAATCGGTGGGCGAAAACGTGCCCATCCTCACACGATGTGTCACCCTAATTAAGGCTCGAAGAGTGGGTGACTGCCAAAGGCACTGGCAATTCTGTTGCAATCGTCGGCAGATCCGGCTCTTTTTGTTTTGAACTGCGTAGCAAGAGACCGCGGTTCCGGCGCGCTGTTGTAATTGCAGCGTGTCACATCCCGGTCGGACCTGCTCTTCGAAAGGGCCGCTTTAGCGGCCAGCGGTCCCAGTTTTTTCGGGTACTTCCGCCCACCACCCTTCTCTTTGCTTGTCCCCCCATGGGAAAACACAAACCGTCCTGCAACAGGTGGCCTCGGCAACCTTGTTTTTTCGTGGTGGTTGCCGGGTCCATTCTCACACAAAGGAAGAGTCTACGATTCCTACGCTCTTCATACTGTGCAAGCGCTCGGTGCTGCTTTGCATAACGACTGCTTAGCACGGCTCTGTATTCATAAGGTCGGGGAAGCCATAGCGGGCCCATTCCCCCCCCCCCTTTTTGAGGTTCCCTGTAAGAAGGATTATAGCATTGGGGGGTATGTCAGGGTACCCTTTTTGGGAAATGCCCTTGCGGGGTATCACCTGGAGTCATGACAGCTCGATTGCATCTTGGCTCATTCACCAAAAACTTAAGCCATCCATGGACAAATAGAGAAGCATTGCAGTGAGACACGTTCAATAGGGTGTAAACCCATGTAGTCCCGCAGCAAGAATTTTGGATTTGTCCTGCAAAGCGTTTTTCAACATGTGCCGTGAGAGTGGCTGTCGAAGTTTCCCACATGGTCGTGATTCCGATCGTCCCTCACCCGACCTGGATCAAGCTTAAGGAGTTTAGGGTTTTAGGGCTTCAGGGTTTTCAGGGATTTTGGGGTTTGAGGGTTTTGGGATTTTAGGGATTTAAGGTTTAGGCTTGTAGGGGTTTTGGGATTACAGTTCAGGGTTTAAAGCTGCCAGGGCTTGAGAGGGCAGTCAGAGATGAGGGTTTACCATTTATAACCCGCTTCCCTTAATTGCCCTAATATGGTTTTCATTGGGCTTTCAGGGCAATTACTATTTGGTTTGTAAGTACCATGAACCTCCAAGCAAGGTTGAGGCTTCGATTGTTCTAGTTGTCATCAGTCAGATTTGCATCATCTTCATGTTAACGAGCTGTCATTAGCTTTGGGTGGGTAGGGGGGTCTGTGTACAAGCTTAGTTGAGATTGTTCGGAGTTCGCGTTCAAGAGGGTTGGCAGGATCCCCTCTCTTCTGAAAGGCATCTTATTTCTGAAAGGTTGGATTCCTGCGGAAGGGAGATGAAGAGCTAAGAAGTCAAAGATCGTGCTTTGTGGGCCCCTTTAACCCCATGTGTTGCTGTCAACAAGCTTTGCGTCATAGACGGGTACAACTGTATAACTCGAATCGTTAACAGCGAGTGTGGTGCATTCGAACTGAGGCACAGCTTGCAGAGTGCGAGCCGAAGATGTGCAAATGCCTCCATAGCGTTTGCTTTGCTGGGATCCTTGTTGGGGGTTGCTTAGATTTGCCCTTTTGGGTTCTGCAAATGCGTTCCCAGAAGTGAGCTCCAGAAAGCGCTGCCTAAGCGCATGAAGCTCGGCTTCCGTGATTGCCCCAGTGGTCCGCCTCGAGCCCAGCAGCTTTTTAAGCACGTGTTTTGTGACCAAGCCTTCTTGGGCTTGAGATCCACGGGAACTTCGCGAAGCAAGAGCGGCAGCGGCTCGAAGGCATGGGGTTCTGTAGCGGATCCCATGGAGAAGCCAAGGGTTCGGCCTCGCGTACGCATCTGGGCAGGCCAGAGCAGCAACATGCAGTGCTGTGGCAGCTCCATCTGGTCCTGTTGTAATGAAGGCCCCAGAGTTCCGTGAGTGTTGGTCCAGCGTAGAAGTTTTCGACTGGTGGCTCCAGATGTATTTTCCACCCAAAGAGAGAGAATACCTGTGAAGTTGACCGTTGGGGTTGAGTCTCGGCCGTAGCTCAGATACTGGTAGGCCGCTCCACTCTGCAACATGTCTACCTTGGTTCTGTAGGGTCCTATCCTGGCACTAAATACCTGTAGTTCCGTCATTCATCTTGCCACAGGCCAGCCGATTTGTGGTCTCGTTCAACACCTCTCTCTCTTTCTAAGAAAGTCGAGGCTACGCGCTCAGAAGACTCCCAGTACTTTGCAAAAAGTTTTTGAAAACATGCAGCATCCTGAAAACAGCAGGAGCTTCTTGTGCCGTTCCTGCACAAGCTACTCTCTTCACATGAGGTAAGATTCCAGAGGGACTGGCTGGACCCGTACGGTCCGGATTTGCCTTTGAACTCCCTAACCCTTAAACGTCCTTAAGCCCTTAAGCATCCTTGAAAGACCTTAGCTGAGCATTTGGCGACCCCATTTTGTCGCCAGGATGCACTACCTTTCTCACTGTCTGAGAGATTCTGAGAGTGTGAAGGCATTGACTTCTGGGCTTCCTCCATCTCTTGCTGAGGACAAGCCAGCCAGGCCAACTTCTTTCCTTCAGCTCGGCAGGGCTCCCGATGTTCACTCCGCAGGGTTCCCTTGGTTCCGCCATCGGAGCCACGCGTCAGTGAACACGTCGATCGGGGGAGGGCCTCCGCCGACAAAGCGCGCTCCGGCCGCTTCGGCTCTGTGTCGCCTTCTCTCCTCCAGCTTGATTTGCATCTAGGCGCTGCTGATGCGCGAGTGCCCTGTTTCTCCCATTCTTGAGGTTGCCCTGCTGCGCTGCAAGGTATTCTGGTGCTGAGGCGCCGGTTGCGTCATCTCTCTTTCTAAGCCCGCGGTGTCCCATCACCCCCTGACCTCCACAGCTGAGTGGCTTTGGCCTAAAGCTTCCAGTTTCGTCGGCCGAGCTTTGATCCGAGCTCCGAGGACTTTGCCAACAGGGCTGCAGACCAAGCCTTGCTTTCGAGGTCGAGCGCATGCACGATCTGGGTTCCCTTATGTTCCCTTCCTGTCGCAGGTGCCACCAAAAACATCCCACCGGCCGTGACGCGCGCGCCTGCACAAGCATCTCAGCGTCCCAGGTTTGCTGGTAAGCTCAGTCGATGCTCAGATGTCCGCGTCGCCCTGGAGAAAGCGGATAACGCGATAAAACGGATGAAGGCAGCAAAGGTTTGAGGCTTCGAAAGGACTGTCCAGGCACTCTCAGGCACTGTGCTGAGCATCTGCGGAGAGGTCGCAAGCAACTTCGAGCTTCGAAGTGCGCTCGGCTCCAGCCCAAAGATGCCAAACAGATTCGGAAGTCCACGCTGAGGCTCACAGGGCCGCTGCAACCACAGAGAGCCACACTTTAACATTCCTATCTACTCGAACTTGAAAAATCCCATGAAGTCTCAAAGGGAGAAGGTTCTAGAAAGGGCAGAAAGGGCATATGCCTTTTTACAATCCGTTCCCAGAAAAGCCTTAGCCAGAGGAGTGCCGTAGGACCTCTACAACCTGCAGCCCACCAAGCTCAAGTAGTGCCCAGTACATCACGCCTTCCCCAACGCCAGAATGCAGAGGGTTGTTCTCCAGTGTCGGAGCCTTACTCTCCAGACAAAAAGTCCAGGTTAGCATTGTGTCCGATTCTGACACCGAGAGGTCTTTGTTCAATGTTTTCCATTGTCTGAAAGGCACTTCAACTTTCGGCCAAGGGGAAGACGAAAGAGCCAGACCAGTTCGCCCTGTTGCCTGTTGAATGCAGTGGGCTATAGCTGAACGTAACAGGCATTAGTTTGCAACTGCCGGCATTACCGCGTAAAGGCTCATGTCCCTTAAGTGCTTTGATCGTTTGAGTTCAAGGATTTCCCCTAAACCGGCATCAAACCTCAACCCCCTACATCCCTACACCTCACAAAGCCTTTAGCCTAAACGCGCCAATAACTTCGTCATCATAGCGCTGGAGGCAGCCGTTGCCTTGGCCACACGATGGCATTGGTTTGCAGCTGCACGCATCACCATCTTGCCCTGCTGCCCTTTGAGTGCAGTGAGCCACAAATGCACACGACGACAGAGGTTTTTTTAGCTGCAGGCATGACCACCAACAGGAGCTCATAGGCTGAGCCCCTTGAGCATGTCGAGCTTTTGAGCTTCAAGGAATTCGGGAAGGGGTTTGTGGACCGTGTGTTCCTGTCTTTGAGAAAGCAGGCGGGGAGGCAAAGTTCCTAAGCGGACACGTGTTGCTTGCGTGCAGCGTAAAATTCTTAAGCAAGATGGATATGGCACGGATGCCACTCAAGATGCCTCCTTTCAGCATGTCCTGCTGCTGGTTCCGCCAGGTCCACGAAGTCCACGAGGAGAGATGAGGCCCTACCAGCATGGCCGTCGTTGTTGCTTTGGGACCATGGCGCCCGCCTCTGCGTTCCCTTCTTTAGGGGCACCCGTGGGGGCCCGTTACCAGCTCTTCCTGTCATTCGAAGCCGCTATTTTGAAGCGCGGTGTGGAGACGTCTAAGGCGCACCTGACTTAGAAAAGCGTGAAGACAGGCAGAACTCGAGGTCAGTGCTCTTGCTCGTGCACAGCCGCCTGTTCTTGGAGCCTTCTCCGTCTTGGACTGAAGGCTGAGGCCTTTGATTCTGTAGCCGGTCCGTTTGAGAAAGCGGAAGGCCTTCGGGCCATTCGGACTTGCAGGCTTGTCCGGACGTCCATTAGCGAGGCATGCAATCGGCCGCTGAAGTACCACAAAAGCAAGCCGGCATGATGCTGCCCAACCGGTTCTGCTTGGAGCCAGCATCTTAACCATACATCACCCACCGTATGGCACGTGCAGCGACTTTTCGGTGAGAGATCCTCAAGCGTCTCTTTACATAGATATCAGTGCTCTTGCTCGTGCACAGCCGCCTGGTCATGGAGCCTTCTCCGTCTTGGACTGAAGGCTGAGGCCTTGATTCTGTAGCCGGTCCGTTTGAGAAAGCGGAAGGCCTTCGGGCCATTCGGACTTGCAGGCTTGTCCGGACGTCCATTAGCGAGGCATGCAATCGGCCGCTGAAGTACCGCAAAAGCAGACCGGCATCATGCTGCCCAACCCGTTCTGCTTGGAGCCAGCATCTTAACCATACATCACGTGACTGGCCAGCCACCATATTGCACGTGCAGCGACTGTTAGGTGAAAAAATGATTTGCGGAACAGCGTGGCTGTTTGCGTACGCTTAGTTGGCAAGCGTCTCTTGCACATGCGGAGATGCAACGATGGAGTTGCGGAGCTTCGGGGCGTGGACATTGGGGGACTGGGGAAGCTCTGATGGTCCCTTCAATGCCTTCCGGCTTCCGCTGCCACGGTACCTTGTAGAGCAGAAGGCTCTCGGCCCAGGAGCTCAGGGGTGTGACAGGCGGCCTTGTACCTGACTTCCCTGAGAGGCTGCTGCAGTGACTTTTATTTTGCTATAGCCACAGCCTGAGATAGCCTAAGATAGGCACATTGAGCGTAAGTTGCAAGAGCTCCACCTCCTTCGGCTTGTGGCCTCCGCAAAACCCTCCCCAGTTCCCCTCACCTCAGAGTGTTTTCTGTTCAACGGGGAGCGCTTCGACATCCGCGGCAGCGCGGGCTGACGTCGGCGCCCAGTTCCTTGGCTCACCTGTCAGACTGGAAAAGGGTCTGAAGTGTCGCTGGTCCGTGCTGCTGGCGGATATCCCGTGAGTAGACATTGCGGTTGTTGCGGGAACTTACCATGAGCTCAGGGCGAGCCAGCTCCAAGATGTGCTGGAATGTCGTATAGAACTTGCAGCGCATGCAAGCAAAGTGGTCAAGTCTTGCCTCCGCCAAGGCCGGCTTGTGCCCTGCAGCGGCAATAGCAACCGCGGCAGGAGGGCCGTTGCCATGCAGCGGCAGTAGCAACCGGGGCGGCCGCGGAGTCGCGGACAATGTCAATGTGTGTGTACGCGCAGGCATCTCTCGACGTACCTTGACAAAATCGATGGGCCGTGTCATGGCAAAGTCCTGAGCCTGATCCTTTCATCAGAGTTCGTCACAAGCTCAAAGGAATCCATGTTCGTCCGATGCCATACGCGGGCAAATGTGCAGTGCTCACGTTAAGGGCTCGGAAAGCCCGACCGGCCACAAGCGCCAGCAGCTGAATGGCTGAACTGATTGCAAGGTGCTTAGACCTTTTGCAGGCATCTTCTAGAACATTCGCACCTGAACCTACGTTCACCATACCAAGGCCTGCCCATGGCCTCATGAGAGCTTCCCAGCTGTTCTGGAGAGCTGCTGCACACCTGTCTGCTGCTTTCGTTCTATTTGCCCACAAGGCCTGGGCTCAAACTTTAAGCTCAGCCTTGAGAATCTGAACTTCAAGGACTCTGGCACTGGCTTTTCAGACCACGCACTCCTGAACCCTAAGCCCAAAAGCTGAAACCCTGAACCCTGAACCCTGAACCCTAAACCCACTGTCTAATTGAGGTCTGTCCCTGCATCTGAGGTGGACGCGGGGAGCCGATTTTAGAGGGGTGAAGGCTTTAGAGTCCGTAAAAGAGCCTATGAGAAAAGCGTGAAGTGTTCTTGGAGCCTTCTCCGTCTTGGACTGAAGGCTGAGGCCTTTGATTCTGTAGCCGGTCCGTTTGAGAAAGCGGAAGGCCTTCGGGCCATTCGGACTTGCAGGCTTGTCCGGACGTCCATTAGCGAGGCATGCAATCGGCCGCTGAAGTACCACAAAAGCAGACCGGCATGATGCTGCCCAACCGGTTCTGCTTGGAGCCAGCATCTTAACCATGCATCACCCACCGTATGGCACGTGCAGCGACTTTTCGGTGAGAGATCCTCAAGCGTCTCTTTACATAGATATCAGTGCTCTTGCTCGTGCACAGCCGCCTGGTCATGGAGCCTTCTCCGTCTTGGACTGAAGGCTGAGGCCTTGATTCTGTAGCCGGTCCGTTTGAGAAAGCGGAAGGCCTTCGGGCCATTCGGACTTGCAGGCTTGTCCGGACGTCCATTAGCGAGGCATGCAATCGGCCGCTGAAGTACCGCAAAAGCAGACCGGCATCATGCTGCCCAACCCGTTCTGCTTGGAGCCAGCGTCTTAACCATACATCACGTGACTGGCCAGCCACCATATTGCACGTGCAGCGACTGTTAGGTGAAAAAATGATTTGCGGAACAGCGTGGCTGTTTGCGTACGCTTAGTTCACAAGCGTCTCTTGCACATGCAGAGATGCAACGATGGAGTTGCGGAGCTTCGGGGCGGGGACATAGGGGGACTGGGGAAAGTTCTGCTTGTCCCTTCAATGCCTCTCTGCTTCCGCTGCCATTGTACCTTGTAGAGCAGAAGGCTCTCGGCCCAGGAGCTCAGGGGTGTGACAGGCGGCCTTGTACCTGACTTCCCTGAGAGGCTGTTGCAGTGACTTTTATTTTGCTATAGCCACAGCCTGAGATAGCCTAAGATAGGCACATTGAGCGTAAGTTGCAAGAGCTCCACCTCCTTCGGCTTGTGGCCTCCGCAAAACCCTCCCCAGTTCCCCTCACCTCAGAGTGTTTTCTGTTCAACAGGGAGCGCTTCGACATCCGTGGCAGCACGGGCTGACGTCGGCGCCCAGTTCCTTGGCTCACCTGTCAGATTGGAAGAGACCCTGAAGTGTCGCTGGTCCGTGCTGCTGGCGGATATCCCGTGAGTAGACATTGCGGTTGTGGCGCTTTGCTGTCTCCTACAAGCTCGACTAGCCGCTAGCCTAAGCTGGCTGAGCAGGTTCACAAGACGGAGGGTCTGCCATGTAAGCCAACCGGTTTCGGCCAGCACCTAAGTGTCTTCAAGTAGTCCGCAGCGTGCAGGATGCCTTCCAAAATCATGTGCGGACGCAGTGCGGAGAAAGGATGAAGCTTGCAACCCGCACAAGCTTTCTGTGTGGCACACATTGGCACGCCTTAAGCTCAGCTGTCGAAGAGCCGCTCTGTTGCAAGCACCAGCCGCATGGTATGGGAGCGTATCAAGACAACGCTTGGTCAACCCTAAACCCTAAACCCTAAACCCTAAACCCGAAACCCGAAACCCGAAACCCTAAACCCTAAACCCTAAACCCTAAACCCTAAACCCTAAACCCAATACTTCGCTGGTCTTCGGAGTCACAGTTGGGGCCTTGATGCTGTAATGGACTCACATCTACGGGCACCTGCCTGCAGTCCGTGCCTTCGAAAAAACTCACAGGGCTCATTCTTCCTACCTGCTGTCAGGAGTTAGGCCGTGAACGCAGCATAACATGACTTGTTTTTCCGCATGACTTGACATGCTATGGCTTGCCTTGTTTGTCATGCTTTCCCCTTATCCCTTCAGCAAGTCGATCTTGTCCTCACATTGCTGCCCTTTCCGCTCTCCAAGCGGCGAGATGACCCAACATACCCAACGCGCACGAAGTGATGAAACTTGCGCCCAAGGTGCGGCCTGATGTGGTGTTTGCTGGTCATAACTAGAGTGCTTCGAATGCCAGCTAGAATAAAGGCCCAGCAACACAGGCCAGCTCAGTCGCTGCATCTGCATGCCATTTTGAGGCACGCAGAACCGTTCAGGCTCGTTACTTTGCGGGCTTGGCTTGCTTGGAGACCACGAAGTACCAAACCCCACCGTCACACCCGCGCCCGAGGAGAACGATCCATCATGCTGCTAAGCCATCAGACTCGGGTCACACAAGCTATGCCAGTCGTGCGACCGCCACGAAGAATTGCTGGAGTCGACGTTCCTCTGACTACGCCCAGTCATTGTGACAAGGATCTTCGGGTCTTCGGTCGGGGGGGGGGGGGGATGTTTAAGGCTTGGGGTAGCGTGAGGCTTATCCCGGAAACTCGAAGCTGCAATTCCAGGACGCCGGGAAGAGGATCCATGAACTGCCCTAAGAAGTCAGACTCCAGCTGTAGGCTATGGATCCTGCAAGATGCAGTATGAGTCAGTATGAAGCAGTAGCACCACATGAAGACAAGTGTGCTTCTTCCGTTCCGTGTGACATGAGTCTGTTTTGCCGAGTGCTGCTCTCATCTGGTGAGAGCGCGATTGAGCGAGTGGTGCGGCTGTAGATGGAGACACGCAAGGCGGCACACCTCTTTTCGCGTTTGTGCACAGTTTGCCAAAGAAAAGATGTCTCGGATGCTGCACAAGCTGGACTGCAGGCGAGGGTTTGGGGAATCGGGAAGCTTATATAGACTTACCAAGGCCCTGACTTTCTGCCCCCTCCTGATGCCCTACCTCGCTGCGCTCTTCCTGGCCGACGTATGCGCGGCTGAAGGCTCTGCCATGCGTTTGCAGGATGCACAAGGAACCGTCAGCTACAAGAGGGTCTCCCTAAGCTCGCGTTGCAGCGTTCAGGTTGCAAAGGCTGGCATATCAGAACCAGGCCTTAGGTAAGACCCTCCAGAATCATGTCAGCAGCGCAGAGGGTCACTTCCGAGCCGAAACCCTGCATCCAAGGCTTCTAAGCCCTCAACATCCCCAGTAGAGGGTCGTGCCGACACTGGCTTGATCCGACCCTGCAGGGTCGCAGGGTCCTTGTGGTTGTGGGGAGACCCCAAGCAGCTGGGCGGATGGTTTGAGTGTATGCAGGGCCACGACGCAACATGGAAAGTTGACCTTCCTGCTGCGGTAAGGGCAAGTCAATGCAGGAAAGCATGTTAGCATCTGCGTTTCATTGGGGCGAGGCATTCCTTCTTGGCTGAAGTCGCAGTATCATTTCTATGGCCACCGGCGGTGTGGGTTCTGCATGAACAAACTCGTGAACAATGCATTTCATTGGGGCAAAGGTCATGACGAATTTGGAACTGGTCCGCTGAAAATCCTCGGCGTCCGCGGCCGGCTTCACTGTGTATGGAATCTGGCATGCATCGGCACCACCAGCCAAACCGTGCAACAGATTTTCGTAACAAACACGCTGCTTTGCGTTTCAGGTCCCCCCGGCCAAAACGGTCAAATTTCCCGGGCCGTTGTAGAGGTTCGGGGCCTTCGTTTCTTGTGTTCAGTGCGGGCTCCCGGATGCGACCCTATCTCGCATAACGCCGGAAGAGCCCGGGCAGACTCATGGGCAGATTCTGGTCCCTCCTGGCAGCGCGCTGTCTTCTGCCGTGCGAGCATCGTTCAATGCCGTCGCCTTCGCTTCAGAAGACGTCACCTCTTCTTTAGAGGGCTTGTTGGAAGTCGTGTGCGTTACTCTGCGCCGCTTCCTGTTTTTAGAAGCGTCTTCTCCGTTTTTTGTTTCTCTACAGTCGGCTCTTGCTTGAATCAGCATGAGAGGTGCCTGCCGCAACCGCCTGCCAACGCAGCACACTGACAATGCGCAAGCTGAGGACAGTGGAGGGACAGTCAGTGACGGGGGTTGTAACAAAGCACCGGCTGTGTGGAACATGGCCTGCGGCCGAGGTGTCCACCTGCAGGAAGCATGGTTGGAGAAGGACATGACTAAGATCATTGGATGCCCTGTTGTCTACAGCACTCCAAGATAAGCACGCGGTTCTTGGCTGAGATCAAGAGCTGGCAGCCCCACGGCGCCTGTGACGTGCGAAAGGCTGGGATGACTTACATGTCTAAAGGCCTTCGAAATTTTCAAGTGAAGTTTCATGTCCGTGTCGTGCCATCCGGGGAGGCATGCCGTAGTGGGCGTTGGAAGACCTACTCGGAAGCCAGAGGTCCTGTTAAGGGCCGACGGCGACATGCCCGTCAGCTCAGCATGTGGTCTCGAAGGTCTACAGAAGATACGCTTCCCTAACCCTCCGAAGTCAGGCAAGCTCTTCCCTACACCCACACAGGGCCGCTCCCTTCCTTTCGGATCTCGGGTGCTTCTGATATGAGCCAGGGGAGGCGCTTTGGCCGCTAGGTTGTCCTGTTTTGAAGTCACCCGAAGTTCTTCGAAGTTGCTGCAAAGCAAAGAGAATTGCAGGAAGTTTCTCTGGGACCAGGAAGGCTCACCTTGCAGCAGTCCAAGTGCGGAGAGAGTGGAAAAGGCGCTTGAGATCTTTTCCCAGAAATCGGGTTGCATCTGTGCATGGGAAGAAGCTGGGAGTTAGTAGGGCACATGTTCCGCAAGCGCCTCTATGGACTGTGGAAGCGGCAGCGGACCAGCCGTGATGGGGCGGGCACCAGCAAGATTTGCTTGCAGACTTGCAGTGCGTGTTTTGCAAGTCTTCTTCCTCTTGGAAGAAGTCGTGCGCCGCGATCTGCATCGCTTGATCAGTTGCGCTCTCTCAGCTTTGAGGCATGAAATGCCACCCGCCTTTCCTGTTAGCTGCAGCTGACCGCCTGCCGTCGGAAGCTGAACGGGATGAGCGCGGTGATGAGCGCGGGGATGACCACGGGGATGACCACCGGGATGAGCACCGGGATGACCACCGGGATGACCACGGATGACGACAGCTAAACGAGTAAATGCGAGTAACACGCTCTAGCAATTTCTGGCATCTTCTCTTGAAGTCTCGTCTCTGAGGTGCGTGTGGTGTCACAATTTAGTACTCAGAGACCCTGCACAGCATCGCACAACTGTTGCACACCGCACGCCAATCTGCAGCCGTTGAGGCTGAGACTCACACAGCCCACTGACATTCTCTGACGGGGAAGTTTGCACATCGACGATTGTCTGTACTCAGTGATGCATTGGGTTTGGCTGCTTAACTTTAACCCAGAAGTGTTCCATTCTTCGTACCTGCTGCGCGACCCAAGACTCTCAGACCCATTTGCCAGAGCACACTCACCTCAAACGGCTTTCGGCACTTAGGAGCTCCAAACATGGTGGTGGGGGTATCTCACCAGCTCCTCCTGTGCAACTGTACCCGTAGCACGCTGCAGGTGAGAAGCCACAGCCTCGATGCAGCTCTCGCCTGCAGCCCTTGCGAGGGGCAGCTGCTGAGCTTGGCTGGCCGGGTTCGTGGACCGGTTTGCTGCCCTTCCGTGCCTTCCCTGCAGCACAGGTCAGAGACTCCGTGCAAGTCCGGGCCGCGCAGGCGACTTGCTAGGACAGTCCTCCTCACATTCGCTACTTCGGGTGATTCTTGTTTGTGGGGTGGATCTTGGAGCTTTTGGGACATTGGAGCTTGATTCGCGGCAGTCACAAAAGGTCTGATTGGCCAGCCTGCACTGAGATGCACTTGGAAGAGGTTGCCGGCATGTGCTCCGAAGTGCATAGCGGAGCGCCAGTGGTTTGACTTTTTTTTTGCGGATTTTGCGGCTGGTGGTAGCTAGGTTTTGTTCATGGCAGGGTTCAGGGTTTTTTCTTGTCATGACGATTGGCAATGATGGCTGTTCTGTCAGGGCACATTGTTTTAGATGGATTGCCAAATTCATGGGTCGGCACATGGCGCCAGCCGTGAGAGCCTCAGCGCGGGCATGTACGTCTGTAGAAAAGGGTCCACGTCTACAGCTCTGTGCTTTGATAAACGACGATGACAGCTCGATTGCATCTTGGCTCATTCACCAAACATCATATGCCACCCATGGACAAATAGAGAAGCATTGCAGTGAGACACGGTCAATAGGGTGTAAACCCATGTAGTCCCGCAGCAAAAATTTTGGATTTGTCCTGCCAAGCGTTTTTTCACAACATGTGCCGTGCGAGTGGCTGTCGAAGTTTATCACATGGTCGTGATTCCGATCGTCCCTGACCCGACCTGGATCAAGCTGAAGGAATTTAGGGTTTTAGGGCTTCAGGGTTTTGAGGGATTTTGGGGTTTGAGGGTTTTGGGATTGTAGGGGTTTGAGGGGTTTTAAGCTTCCCGGGCTTGAGAGGGCAGTCAGAGATGAGGGTTTACTTGGAGGTTCGTGGTTCTTAATCACCAAATTATGACTGTATTTATAACCCACTTCTAAGCCCCTCAATTACCCTGATGTGGTTTTCATTGGGCTTTCAGTGCATTTGCTATTTGGTAAGAAAGGTTCCTGAACCATCAAGTAAGGTTGAGGCTTCGATTGTTCTAGTTGTTCTCAGTCAGGTTTGTGTGACCTGAATGTTAACGAGCTGTCACTAACTTTGGGTAGGTAGGGGTCTATGTACAAGCTTTGTTGAGATTGCTCGGAGTTGTGGTTAAAGAGGGATGGTTGATATAAGAGAGTTAGCAGGGTCCCCCCCCCCCCAGGCCCCCGCCTTTTCTCAAAGGCATTTTACCTCTGAAAGGTTGGATTCCTACGGAAGGGAGTCTCTCTTTGGCAGCATGGGCAATCTGGGCATCATAGGCAATCTACGCCATATAGACAAGATGAAGAGCTAAGAGCTCAAACATCGTGCTTTGTGGGTCCCCTTTAATCCCATGTGTTGCTTTCAGCAAGCTGTGTGTCAATAGACGGGTACAACTGTATAGCTATATATGATGCACGCATCGCTAGCAGCGACTGTGGCGCATTCGAACTGAGGCACAGCTTCCAGAGTGCGAGCTGAAGATGTGCAGATGCCTCCATAGCGTTTGCTTTGCTGGGATCTTTTTTGGGGGTTGTTTAGATTTGCCCTTTTGGGTTCTGCAAATGCGTTCCCAGAAGTGAGCTCCAGAAAGCGCTGCCCAAGCGCATGAAGCTCGGCTTCCGTGATTGCCCCACTGGTCCGGCGCGAGCCCAGCAGCTTTTTAAGCACGTGTTTTGTGACCAAGCCTTCTTGGGCTTGAGATCCACAGGAACTTTGCGAAGAAAGAGGGGCAGCGGCTCGAAGGCATCAGTTCTGTAAAGGAGCCCATGGAGAAGCCAAGGGTTCGGCCAGCGCGGGGAGGGCTGTTGAACCTCTTGGAGTTGGTGAGACCTCCCAGGATAATTGTTTGCGCCTCGTTTACGCATCTGGTCTCGTTCAGCACCTCGCTCTGTAAGAAAGTCGAGGCTATGCGCTCAGACGACTCCCTTACTTGCAAAAAGATGACAACACGCAGCATCCTGAAATCGGCAGGAGCCTCTTGTGCCGTTCCTGCACAAGCTGCTCTCTTCACATGAGGTAAGCTTCCAGAGGGACTGGCTGGACCCGTACGTTCCGGATTTGCCTTTGAACTGCTAAACCCTTAAACGTCCTTAAGCCCGTAAACATCCTTAAGCGACCTTAGCTGAGCATTTGGCGACCCCACTTTGTCGCCAGGATGCACGACATTTCTCAATTCTCACTGCCTGCGAGATTCTGCGAGTATGCCGGGCATTGACTTCTGGGCTTCCTTCATCTCTTGCTGAGGACAAGCCAGCCAGGCCAACTTCTTTCCTTCAGCTCGGCAGGGTTCCCGACGTTCTCTCCCCAGGGTTCCCCCGGTTCCGCCATCAGCGCCACGCGTCAGTGAACACGTCGATCGTTGGAGGACCTTGGCCGACAAAGCGCGCTCCGGCCGCCTCGGCTCTGTGTCACCTTCTCTCCTCCAGCTTGATGAGCCTCTAGGTTCTGCTGATGCGTGAGTGCCCTGTTTCTCCCATTCTTCAGGTTGCCCTGCTGCGCTGCAAGGTATTCTGGTGCTGAGGCGCCGGTTGCGTCATCTCTCTTTCTAAGCCCGCGGTGTCCCATCACCCCCTGACCTCCACGGCTGAGTGGCTTTGGCCTAAAGCTTCCAGTTTCGTCGGCCGAGCGAGCTTTGATCCGAGCTCCGAGGACTTTGCCAACAGGGCTGCAGACCAAGCCTTGCTTTCGAGGTCGAGCGCATGCACGATCTGGGTTCCCTTATGTTCCCTTCCTGTCGCAGGTGCCACCAAAGCATCCCACCGGCCGTGACGCGCGCCTGCAAACCATTTCAGCGCGGAGTCCCTGGAGTCCGCCCTTGCTCGCCACAAACTGCAATTTCCATGCGACTTACCCAACAACAGTCGTGTTTCCAAACGCGAGCAAACAGTACATGAAGAGAAAAACATGTAAATGGCCGTCGTTGGACGCATGCTAGCTGCTCTTTCTTGTTGCGACCAAGTCAGCAAACCACTCACATTCTCGGCGTCTCTTTCGGTGGGGTTAGTTGGCAGAATTTGGCAGAACCTCGACTGCCTCAGACTGGTGCCCTATTGAAGGAAGGGCCTCCCCCGAAGAGCGCAGCTCCTGGAGTATGGGAGTAGCTGTAGTTGAGGCTTGGAGGCTTCACGAATCTTAACGTCCCAGGTTTTACTGGTGAGCTCAGTCGATGCTCAGAGGTCCGCGTAGCCTTGGAGAAATCGGATAACGCGATGAAGCGGATGAAGGCAGCAAAGGTTTGAGGCTTCGAAAGGACTGTCCAGGTACTCTCAGGAGCTGTGCTCGAAGAGTGCTCGGCTCCAACCTAACATACTAAACAGATTCGGGAGTCAACGCTGAGGTTTTGAGGGCCACTGCAACCACATAGAGCCAGGCTCAAGTAGTTCCTAGTAAATCACGCCTTCCAGTGTCGAAGCCTTACTTTCCAGACAAAAAGCCCAGGGTCAGCACTGTGTCCCGCCAAGGGGCGATTCTGACACCCAGAGGTCTTTCTTCAATGTTTTCCACTGTCTGAAGAAGCACTTAAACGCTAGGCCTAGGGGAAGACGAAAGAGCCAGACCAGCTCGTCCGGTTGCTCTTTGAAGGCAGTGGGCTATAGCTGGACATATCCGGCATTGGTTTGCAAGTGCCGTCCTTCCCACGCAAAGGAGCTCGGGGGCTGATGTCCTCAAGCGTTTTGATCGTTTTGAGCTTCAAGGATTCCCCCTGTGGGCTGACCACGGCTGGACACGATGGCATTGGTTTGCAGCTGCAGGTACTACGTAGCACCTGCTGGAACTGAGGGGCTGAGCTCCTTGAGCACTTTGAGTCTCAGGGACTTGCCCTGTTGCCCTTTCAATGCAGTGGGCCCTAAGTGCACGCGACGACATAGGTTCTTTTTTAGCTGCAGGCATGACCACCAACAGGAGCTGAGGGGCTGATCCCCTTGAGCATGCCGAGCTCTTGAGCTTCAAGGACTTCGGCAAGGGGTTTGTGGACCATGCGCTCCTGTCTTTGAGAAGGAAGGTTGGGGAGGCAAAGCTCCTAAATTAGTTTTCTGGCCGACAGAAGGTCCTCGTGGGCACCTGGCCCCCTGACCCCCCACAAATGCATGCCGCCGATCACGACCAGGGTGAAGTCTGCACTAAGCAAGAAAATATATATGGCGCGGATGCCAATCAGGGTGCCTTCTTGGAGCATGTCCTGCTGCTGGTTCCGCCAGGTCCACGAAGTCCACGAGGAGAGATGAGGCCCTACCAGCATGGCCGTCGTTGTTGCTTTGGGACCATGGCCCGCCTCTGCGTTCCCTTCTTTGGGGGCACCCGGGGGGCCCGTTACCAGCTCTTCATGTCAAGGGGTTTGTTTGAGTGGATGTCTTCGAAGCCACCATTTTGAAGCGCGGCGTGGAGACGTTTAAAGCACGACTGACTTAGAAAAGCGTGAAGGCAGGAAGAACTCGAGGTCAGTGCATTTGCTGGCCTTGGAGCCCTATCCATCTTGAGCCACTTTTCGGTGAGAGAATGATTTTGCGGAGCAGCGTGGCTGGTTGCATATGCTTAGTCCACAAGCGTCTCCGTCGATATCGGTGCTTTTGCTGGTGCACAGCCGCCTGGTCTTGGAGCCTTCTCCGTCTTGGGCTGAAGGCTGAGGCCTTGATTCTGTAGCCGGTCCGTTTGAGAAAGCGGAAGGCCTTCGGGCCATTCGGACTTGCAGGCTTGTCCGGACGTCCATTATAGCGAGGCATGCAATCGGCCGCTGAAGTACCGCAAAAGCAGACCGGCATCATGCTGCCCAACCCGTACTGCTTGGAGCCAGCATCTTAACCATACATCACGTGACTGGCCAGCCACCATATTGCACGTGCAGCGACTGTTAGGTGAGAGAATGATTTGCGGAACAGCGTGGCTGGTTGCGTACGCTTAGTCCACAAGCGTCTCTTGGGCATGCAGAGACGCAGCGATGGAGTTGCGGAGTTTCGGGGCGTGGACATAGGGGGACTGGGGAAGTTCTGATCGTGCCTTCAATGCCGCCATTGTACTTTGTAGGTCACAAGGCTCTCGGCCCAGAAGTTCAGGGGTGTGACAGGCGGCCTGGTACCTGACTTCCCTGAGAGGCTCTTGCAGAGGCGTTTATTTTGCTATAGCCATAGCCTGAGATAGCCTAAGATAGTCACAAGAAGCATAAGTTGCAAGATCGCCACCTCCTTCGGATTGTGGCCTCCGCAAGAACCTCCCCAGTTCCCCTCACCTCACAGTGTTTTCTGTGCAACGGGGAGCACTTCGGCATCAGCGGCAGCGCCAGCACGGGCTGACGTCGGCGCCCAGTTCCTTGGCTCACCTGTCAGATTGGAAAAGTCTCTGAAGGGTCGCTGGTCCGTGCTGTTGGCGGATATCCCCGTGAGTACGCATAACGTTGCTTTTGCCCGTGAGAAGTTGTGGGACACTTGCCACGAGCTCAGGGCTAGCCAGCTCCAAGATGCTTTGAAACACGGTACAAAACTTGCAGCGTATGCAAGCAAGGCGCGCAAGGCCTGCCTCCGCCAGGAGGGCCGGTGCCATGCAGCAGTGGCAACCGCAGCGGCCGCGGAATCGGGGACATTCGCGGACAATTTGTGTGCATGCGCAGGCGTCTCCTGACGCACTTTGACAAACTCGACACGCTGTGTAAGGGCAAAGTCCTGATCCTAACAGATTTCGTCACAAGGTCAAAGGAGCCATTTTTCATCCGATGCAAAACGCGGGCATATATACTGTGACGCGTTGTTCAGGATTCAGGCGCTCGGGCTTGGTAATTGGATGTTTTGAGGCAGAAAGCCCGTCAGCAGCTGTGGCCGAGTTGATTGCAGGGTGCTTAGACTCAGACCTTTTGCAGGCGTCTGCTTTTCAGATTCGCACCCTAACATACGCTGACAGTTCAACCACATCTAGGCCTGCCCTCGCCCCGGGGCTCACGAAGCTGTTTGCTGCTTTCCGCTTTTGCCGCACAAGGCCTGGGCTCAAAGAAGGCGCAGCAGGCAGGTTTTTTCGTCATTTACTTTTCATCGGCCCGTCCCAGCTGATCAGTGTGTCTCCTTGAGGATTTGAACTTCAAGGGTTCTGGCACTGGCTTTTCACGCACTCCTGTCTTTGAGGTTTATCCCTGCAGTTGAGAGGAAAGTGGGGGCCCGAACTTATCTGGCCGACGGCCTTTATCTGGCCGACGGCTTTAGTTTCAAAAAGAGCCCAACTGGTTCAGTAAAGGAGCCTAAAAGACCCCCAACTAGTTTAATAAAGGAGCTTTTTGCTACAGTTCAGCTCGTCTGCTAGCAGGTTTCGTGCACAAAACTTCTTGGCCCGTTTTGCATCGCGTCTTGTCTACATCAAGCAGGATCGAAGTTCATCAGCCAGCCAGATCCCGTCGCAAGAAGGTGGAGCACACGCGAAGCGCTTGGGATGAAGTCCTGCGCACGGATTCCGGCTGTATGGGGCCTCCAACAATCAGGGGCACATGCAAGGGACACGTCCAGAGGGCAATCACCTTGTGAACCTTGGGCAAAGTTCGTTTAAGCCCGCCGGCCTTCGTCGAACTCTCGCGTTTTCGCTTGCTCGGGTTCAGGGTTCGTCGACCCCGCTGGGGGGGCAAGTTGAGAGGTGGGAAATGAAGAACATCAGGCTCGGCAAGCGCAGCTTCGTAAACCCTTCTCTTGCCTTCGTCGAAGTCGCCTGACTTCGCCGCGGTTTGTTCTGGAGGTTTTGGGCTTACAAGGACCGCCCAAGGTCGGCTGGGGGTACGCCTTTGGGGGACCCCTTCTGTTCGCCCCCTAACAACAACATCGAGACACGCAGCCCAGACATGACTGGACATGTATGACGTTGGCTTGAATCAGGCTCGCTCCACCTCGCTCCCCAGTTCCGAATCCCTGTCTGTAGGCGGCATGGGCGACGAGGGTGCCAGCACACCTTCTTGCTGTGACATTGCGGTTGTCGCCCTTTGCTGTCTCCCACATGCTGGCCTGGCCGCTAGCTCAAGCTGTCGGAGCAGGCTTACAAGATGGAGGGTCTGCCATGTAAGCCAACCAACTTCGGCGCAACCATAAAGCAGCGTAGCAGCCTCCGAGTCAGGTGCTGAGGATGCCTTCCCCCAAAGCATGTGCGGACGAAGTGTGGAGAAAGGATGGGGTTTCCATGGGTTTCCACCTTTCAACGCGCCTAAGCTTTCCATGTGAGGCACCTTAGGCTCAGCTATCGAAGAGCCGCTCTGTTGCACGCACCAGCCGCATGGTATGGGAGCTGCGTACCAAGACAAGGCTTAGAATATGTGGGCCGCTGGCTATCAAGGAGTTGGGGCCTTGAGGCTGTATTGGACTCACATCTACGGGCATCTACCTTCCTTCGAAAATCTCACAGGACTCATTCTAGCATGAGTTTTTGGGCTTGAACGTACCATATTATGTCTTGTTCTTCAGCATGACTTGATATACTGTGGCTTGCCTTCTTTGCCATGCTTTCGCCTTATCCCTTCAGCAAGTCGATCTCCCTGGTCATCACTTTGCTGTTTTTCCCGCTCCCCAAGCGGGCGAGATGACCCAACGCGCACGAAGGGTTGAAACTGGTCCAAGGTGCGGCCTGATGTGGTGTTTGCTGGTCATAACTCGAATGCTTCGAATGCCAGCTAGAGTAAAGGCCCAGAAACACAGGCCAGCTCGGTCGCTGCATCTGCATGTCATTTTGAGGCACGCAGAACCGTTCAGGCTCGTTACTTTGCGGGCTTGGCTTGCTTGGAGACCACGAAGTACCAAACCCCGCCGTCACACCCGCGCCCGAGGAGAACGATCCATGATGCTGCTAAGCCATCAGACTCGGGTCACACAAGTGATGCGAGTCGGACGAGAGGAGTAGCTGGAGTCGACGTTCGGTTGACCACGTACAGTCATCGTAGCAAGGATCTTCGGGTCTCGGTGGGGGAGGCGGGCGATGTCCACGAGTTGAGGTTTTAAGGCTCAGGGCAGCATGAGGCTGCTCCCGGAAGCTGGAGTTTCAGGTTCGAGGTCCGCCGAGTCGCTGGCACCCAGGACATGAGAGGATCCATGAACTGCCCTAAGAAGTCAGACGTCAGCTGTAGGCTATGGACCCGGCCAGATGCAGTATGAGTCAGTATGAAGCAGTAGCACCACATGAAGACAAGTGTGCTTCGTCCGTTCCGTGTGACATGAGTCTGTTTTGCCGAGTGCTGCTCTCATCTGGTGAGAGCGCGATTGAGCGAGTGGTGTGGCTGTAGATGGAGACACGTAAGGCGGCACACCTCTTCTCGCGTTTGTGCAGAGTTCGCCAAAGACAAGATGTCTCGGATGCTGCACAAGGTGGACTGCAGGCGAGGGTTTGGGGAATCGGGAAGCTTACATGAACTTACCAAGGCCCTGACTTTCTGCCCCCTTGCAACTTGGACGCTGCAACGCGAGCTTACCGAGACCCTCTTGTAGCTGACGGTTCCTTGTGCATCCTGGAGACGCATGCAGAGCCTTCGGCTGCGCATGCCTCTGCCAGGAAGAGCGCAGCGAGGCAGTGTATCAGGAGGGTTGGCATATCAGAACCAGGCCTTAGGTAAGCCCCTCCAGAATGTGGCTCAGAGTACAAATCCGAGCCCCCCGAAACCCCACATCCCGCAATGCTCCTAGACCCTAAAGCCCTAAGCCCTCAACATCTCCAAGAGGCTTGTGCCGACACTGGCTTGATCCGACCCTGCAGGGTCATTGCGGTTGTGGGGAGGCCCCAAAACAGCTGGGCGGATGGTAAGGGTGTACGCAGGGCCATCACGCAGCATGGAAAGCTGACCTTTTTGTTGCGGTAGGGCAAGTCAGTGCAGGGAAGCATGTTAGGAAGTCGATCACAACTGCGTTTCATTGGGGGCGAGGCATTCCCTCTTTACTGACGTCGCAGTATCATTTCCATGGCCACCGGCTGTGTGGGGTCTGCATGAACAAACTCGTGAACAGTGCATTTCATTGGGGCAATGGTCCACCAACAACCGCTTCGGATGATGTTGGCGATTTTGTTCTTGTTCGCCTTGGTTTCCCCGTAGAACGCGTCTGGGTCATCAACATCGTACCAGCGCAACCGCAAAAGCACGGCTCCATCCGGGTCGTTGAATGCCTTCTTGTGGTACGAAGGAGGATCCTCGCCATCAAAAAAAGGTGCTGTGAGTTAGCAGCCAGCACTTGTCCATCTTTCTTGAAGGTGTAAAGTGGCAGATGAGGCATGATCTCGCCCATGATATCGACTGTGTCCTCTGACTTCATTACGACTTTGTAGCTGGTCCGCTGAAAATTCTCAGCGTCCGCGGCCGGTTTCATTGTGTGTGGAATCTGGCCTGCGTCGGCACCAGCCAAAGCGTGCAACGTAATTTCGTAACGAATCCGCTGCTTCGCGGGAACTGTAAAACCATTGAGAGAAATTCAGAAAGGGATCCCGCGGTCGACCTTGTCAACTTTTTGAATCCTCCGCCTTCATTGGGGCTTCAGGTCCCCCCGGCCAGGACGGTCAACCTTCCCGAATCACTGTAGAAGTTCGGGGCTTTCGTTTCTTGTGTTCAGCGCGGGCTCCCGGATCCGACCCTATCTCGCATAACGCCCAAAGGGCCCGGGCAGACTCATGGGCAGTTCCTGGTCCCTCCTGGCAGCGCGCTGTCTTCTGCCGTGCGCGCATCGTTCAATGCCGTCGCCCTCGCTTCAGAAGACGTCACCTCTTCTTTAGAAGGCTTGCTGGAAGTCGTGTGCGTTACTCCGCCGCTTTTGGAAGTGTCTTCTCCGTCTGTTGTTTCTCTGCGGTCGCCTCTTTCTTCAATCAGCATGGGAGGTGCTTGCCGCATCCGCCTGCCAACGCAGCACACTGACACTGCGCAAGCTGAGGATATTGGAGAGACGGTCAGCGACGGGGGTTGTAACCATGCACCGGCTGCGTGGAATATCGCAGCCGAGGTGTTGAGCTGGAGGAAGCATGGCTTGAGAAGAACATGGCATGGTTGATCCATAAACCCTCAGAACGTAAGATCATTGGATGCCCTGTTGTTTACAGCCCTCCCTGATACGCGAGCGTTCTTGGTTGAGCTGCAGAGCTGGCCCCACGGCGCGTGTCACGTGCGAAATGCTGGGATGACGCACGTGTCTCTAAAGGGTCAGGCTTCGAAACTAAAGTGAAGTTTCATGTCTGTGTCGTGCCATCCGCGGAGGCATGCTGCAGCAGGCGCTGGAAGTTTCTCAGAAGCCAGAGGTCTCGCAAGGCCCGACGACGACGTGCCCGTCAGCTCCAGCATGTGAGCGTCTGTACGCAAGATCGATCTCGAAGGTCTAAATCAGCCACGCTCAATAAACCCTCCGAAGTCAGGGAAGCTCTTCCCTACACCCACACGGGGCCACTCCCCTTTGTTCGGATCTCGGGGGGCTTCTGATATGAGCCAGGGGAGGCGCTTTGGCCGCTAGGTTGTCCTGTATTGAAATCACCCGAAGTTCTTCGAAGTTGCTGCAAACCAAAGAGGATTGCAGGAAGTTTCTCTGGGACCAGGAAGGTGCACCTTGCAGCAGTCCAAGTGCGGAGAGAGTGGAAAAGGCACTTGAGATCTTTTCCCAGAAATCGGTTTGCATCCGTGCATGGGAAGAAGCTCGGAACTAAGTGCGCAAATATTCCACGAGCGCCTCTCGCGACGTCTGAAGCCGCAGCGGACCAGCCGTGATGGGGCGGGCACCAGCGAGATTTGCTTGCAGACTTGCAGTGCGTGTCTTGCAAGTCTTCTTCCTCTTGGAAGAAACCCTGCGCGGCGATCTGCATCACTTGATCAGCTGCGCCCTCTCAGTGCCTTTGAGGCATCGAATGCCACCCGCCTGTCCTGTTAGCTGCATCTGATGGCAGGCCATGGGATGACCCTGGGATGACCATGGGATGACCGTGGATGACTGCAGCTAAACGAGTAAATGCGAGCAACGCGCTGTAGCAATTGCTGGCATCATCTCTTGAAGTCTCATCTCTGAGGTGCGTGCGGTGTCACAATTTAGTACTCAGACACCCACCGCACAACAATCTGCAGCCGTTGAGGCTGAGACTCACACAGCCCACTGACGTTCTCTGACGGGGAAGATCGCACATCGACGATTGCCTTTACTCAGTGATGCATTGGGTTTGGCTGCTTAACTTTACCCCTGAACTGTTCCATTCTTCGTACCTGCTGCGCGGCCCAAGACTGTCAGACTCATTTGCCAGAGCACACCCCCCTCAAACGGCTTCAAGCAGTTCTGACCTCCAAACAAGCCGGGGGGGGGGGGGGGTGGGCGGATCTTGCCAGCTCCTCCTGTGCAACTGTACCCGTAGCACGCTGCAGGTGAGAAGCCACAGCTTCGATGCAGCTCTCGTTTGCAGCCCTTACAAGGGGCAGCTGCTGAGCTTGGCTGGCCTGGTTCGTGGACTGGTTTGGTGCCCTTCCGTGCGTTCTATGCAGCGCTGGCCAGACATTCCGTGCAAGTCAAAGCCGCGCGGGCGACTTGCAAAGACCGTCCTCCTGGCATTCGCTACTTCGGGGGAGTCTTGCTTGTGGCGTGGATCTTGGAGCTTCTGGGACATTGGAGCTTGATTCGCGGCAGTCGCAAAAGGTCTGCGCTGAGATGTACTCGGAAGAGTGGTGTCCTATCTTCATGTCGTGTCTTCGTGTCCCATCCTTTGGTCGTGTTACGTCTTTGTGTCGTGTTCTTGTGTCGTGTCTGTGTTTCGTGCCTTCGTCTTCGTGTCGTTTCCTTGTGTCGTGTCGCGTCCTCGTGTCGTGTCCGTGTGTCGTCTCCACGTGTCGTGTCCTCGAGGCGATTTGGTAGATGAGAAGAGTCTCTCTTCGGGGATCCCTTGTTGGACTTGGTCTTTAGCGTGGGCATGCGTGTCTGTAGAAACGGGTGTACAACTGTGTGCTGCGAATAAGGACGGTGGCAGCTGATTGTGCTGGAACTTGGAACCTCGTCGAATGGGAGCCCTCGATAGTAGCTCCCAAGGCTTTCTAGGCTTTTGGGGTTGTCCCAGGGTTTCGCGGAGTTTTCCAACTTAGGCTTTGTCTAGGGCTTAGGGTGTTTAAGGAGATTTGAACGATCTGGTTCACCGTTCATACCGTGTACGTGCGCTTAGCTGCTTTGCAGGATGACTGCTTGGCACTGCTTTGAATTCTCCTCTGGACGGCCTGGTCAGGTATTCCTCCAGTAGAGAAAGCCAGCAGCCCCGGTTCATGAATACCGAGTCTCCTTTCATTATTGTGGGTTTTACCTGGAGTTATGCCTTAGCTGTCCATCGATTGCATCTTGGCTCACTCACTAGCACATGTTTTTGGCATCCATGCACACATAAAGAAACATAGCTGTGAGACACGATCAGTAGGGTACAAGCCCAAAGTAGTCGCGCAGCAAATCTTGGATCTGTCCTGTTAAGTATTCTCAACATGAGTCGTGATAGTGGCTGTCGAAGTTTCCCACATGTGTCGTGATTCTGATCGTGGCAGTCGAGATTTGAAGCTTAGACGCCGCAGCGTAAAACCTAAATTGAGGGTTCAGGCGGGGGCCTTTCCTCGCTTTGTGGCTGGATTGAAGGAGGCTCCCACCTCAGCATCGCCCAACACCAAGCCCCCAAAGCCTAAGGCCCTCAACCCTAAACCCTACCCCTAAGCCTCAACCCTCAACCCTCAACCCTCAACCCTAAACCCGAAATCCTAAACCCTAAGCCCTAAACCCTAAATCCTAAACCCTAAATCCTAAACCCTAAACCCTAAACTTTCCTTGTGTTGAAGCTTTGGGAAAGTCGGGCACCATCCCTTGCCCCCGACCTTGATCAAGCTTGGGGTTTTAGAGTAGGGTTTAGGGTTTAGGGTTTAGGGTTTAGGGTTTGGGGTTTGGGGTTTGGGGTTTGGGGTTTAGGGTTTAGGGTTTAGGGCGTGTCAGGGGAGGGCGCGCGCTCGGGTGTGAAACACCCCGGGCCGCGCGCTCGCGTTGCCCGTCAACCCACCACGGCCACCCAAACTATACTCTATTAGGGTTCAGGGTTTATGGACTTTTTCTTGTGCACCGAGGCTTGCTTTTTTGAAGTTGGTGTTGGGGTTTAAGCTGGAGTCGAAGGTAGCCTCGGTCCTGTTCGGACCTTCGGCGTGTCAGGGCCTCGTTTTCGCCAATGAGTATTTCTATCGCTAGGGTTTATGCTGGGGTTCGGGTAGCCTCGGCCCTTCTCGGGCCTTCGGCACGCTAGGGCCCGTAGAGGCCCTTATTTGCTTGAAGGCCTTCGCAGGGTTTTGCGGTGTTAGGGTTTAAGCTGGGGTTCGGGGTAGCCTCGGCCCTTTTCGGGCCTTCGGCACGTCAGGGCCCGTAGAGGCCCTTGCTGATTTGGGGGCTTCCTGGGGCTTTCCTGGTCCTTTTGAGGTGAAATGGAGGGTGCCCAAAACCATCATCGATTTCAGTACTAAAAATAACATTTTTCATTGTGCCTAAAACCATCGTTTTCAATAGTGAAAAATCGCATTTTTCATTGCGGGCACGGACAAATCTTGGGGTCCCCCTTCTTTTCGGGGGCCTCTTGACCTTTTGGTGGCTCTTGGCGCCTCTTGAAGGGCTTCCTCGGCTTTCCTTTTCCAGGCCTTGGCCGGAGATGGGGGGCCTTGGCCTGGAGGGGTCCTTAACCGGCAAACCTCTTGATTAAAAAGGGGGCCCTTGCCGCGAGCGTGGGTGGCCGGGGAGCCTTAGCTAGGGAGGGCCCTTGGCCCGGGGGCCCTTGGCAAGGCCCTTGCCCCCCAACAGCTCGGAAGTGCAATTGAGCAACCGGCCTGCTTGGAGCCCTCTGGTCCAGCAATCCAAGCCGCCAGGGGCAGGGGGCCCCCGGCAGGGGGGGCCCAGCAAACCCTGAACCCAAAACCCTGAACCACGTCCAGAAGCAAAGGGTTACGCTTTGGTTTTATACTTTTGCTACGCTAAAGGTGGTCTGGGTGCCGGCCATCCCTTAGCCGAGTACTGACGTTGTCGTAAAAAAGGCCGATGTCCGTTGGCCTGTCCAGGACAGACGGTGAGGCTTAACCCTCACCTTTCCGTTTCTCTTTTCGCTTGGGCGCTCGGGCTGTAAGGCCCTCGGCCGAGCGTTCGGGGTCTGTCGCTCGACGGAAGCGACCCCTCACTTTGTTTAGGATTCAGGGTTCAGGTTTCAGGGTTTAGGGTTTAGGGTTTAGGATTCAGGGTTCAGGGTTTAGGGTTTAGGATTCAGGTTTCAGGGTTCAGGGTTTAGGGTTTGCGGTTTAGGGTTTAGGGTTTTAAAGTTTCATGGTTGAAGGGTTTTGAGATTCGGAGTCTGAGGGTTTTGAGATTTTGGGTTTGAGGTTTTCAGGGTAGGTTTTAGGGTTGTTGGTGTTTGGATCAGAGCTAAGAGGTTTTAAGCTTCGAGTGCTTGACGGCTGTAGGGTTTCAGGTTGAGGGATTGGGCTTGTAGGGTTTAAGGTCCAAACATCACCTGCGGTTTACTGGTATGGCGGGGCTGTGCATGCTGTGAACCTGTAGCTGTTTAGGGCCCGAAGCCCTAAATCCTAAACCCTAAACCCTAAACCCTAAACCCTAAACCCTGAACCCTGAACCCTAAACCCTGAACCCTAAACCCTAAACCCTAACCCCTAAACCCTAAACCCAAAACCCTAAACCCCAAACCTCAACCTTCAAGAGGCCTTAAGCAGGTCTCGAGGTCCATAGGGGCGCCTTTCTGTGCTCGCTCCCAGCTCGCCAAGTCAGGAACTCCGTGAGGCTCAGAAAGCCACAAAGGGTTGTGAGGTTTGGCGCACCCTAAACCCATCGATGCTGTTAGGGTTTAGGGTTTAGGGTTTAGGGCTTAGGGTTTAGGGTTTAGGGTTTAGGGTTTAGGACTTAGGGTTTATGGTTTAGGGTTTAGTTGAGGGTTAGGTGTACAGTAAGGGTTTAGGGTTTGCCTTGGCTCAGGTCGCCAGGCTGTACCGTTGCGTGCTCTTCGATGCCGTCTGTCTCAATTGGTGCCGGGAGGTCAGGACTTTCGACAGTCGCAGTCTCAATCCTCAAGACGACCCGAAGCTCTAAACCCTGAACCCAAGCATAAACCCCAAGCCTTACGTACCAAAGGATCCAAATTCTGCTGACCGTTGAATCGTAAGCCCCTAGCCCTGCACCGGTGCTAAGTTTTTTCGCTGATGTCCATGGGTTTTTTCGGGCTAAGTGTTTACGACTTTGCGGTTTTAGGGTGTTATGGGGTTTAGAATTTGGGGGCTCGGGAGTTTCTATGAAGTCTTGCAGGTCCTAGCAGAGTTGTATGAACTTCTGCTTCTAATGTTGGCCCAGGGTCTACTAAGGCAAGACTGAAGCCGCTGCTCTTCCACTTCCAATGCCCAAAATCGGTCCGAAGTCCATGTCCTCCAAGCATCCCAGGCCTTACACAAATCCCTTAAGACCTCCCTGGAGGAAAGGTTCTCGCGCTTTCAGCTCCCTAAGCGCCCTACACCCTGAACCCTAAACCTTATAAACCCTAAACCCTAAACCCAAAACCCTTAGACCCACATTCCAAGGTTGGCACGCTGCGCGTGGGAGGTGAGGGGGGCTGGTGGGAACCTGCTCCGCCAAAGCCTGAGAGGAGCCCAAGGTGAAGCCCCCGAATTGAGGCCATGAGGGGCACCTTATCCTAGGGTTTAGGGTTTAGGGTTTAGGGTTTAGGGTTTGGGGTTTAGGGTTTAGGGTTTAGGGTCTAGGTCTAGAGTGTCACGGTTCTAGAATTCATAATCATTAGGGGGTTCCAGGCTTAGAAAAAAACTCACCCGCCCAAAGAATCCCATAACATTAAGAAAATAAAAGGTTTTCATCTTACCCCAGAGAGTTTTACCTACCCAATTCGGACACGTTTTCCACTGAACCTTCTGGGGCCCGCCCCCCGACGAACAATGGGGTCAGACTGACCGAAAAGTCACCAACACTGGTCCAGATTGACCGAAAAGTCACGAACATTGGGGTCAGATTGACCGAAAAGTCACCAACACTGGTCCAGATTGACCGAAAAGTCACGAACCTTGGGGTCAGATTGGCCGAAAAGTCACGAACAATGGGTGGCAATTAATTGACCAAAGGGGGCAGATTGACCGAAAAGTCACGAAGGTTTAAATAAATAAAGATATATATATATATACACATACATTTACATATATATATATATATGATAGAGAGGGTTTAGGGTTTAGGGTTTGGGGCTTATGATTCTTGAAAATCATGTTCCATGTTCACGAGTACTTAAACCTCAGAAGGAACAAACATGATCATCTACAATGGTGCAGCTATTGTCAGCCATGTCGCCCGTATGTCTACCCCTTTAAGGGGGACTCTACCCCTTTAAGGGACTCCATCCCTGAACCCGAAACCCTAAATCCTAAGCCCGACGCGAATGTATTTTGGATTGAAAGGCTCTTCTGAGTAGCTGGCCCTCTGTTCGTCTTGCATAGGTGGTTCCTTAAAGTAAGAACCCCTGAGACACATAATCGTTAACAGAACCCGCAACCTATCCCCCCCCCCAGCCGCCAGCCCCCCATCCCCCCCCATCCCCGCCCATCCCCCCCCATCCCCCCCCATCCCCCCCCCCCCCATCCCCCCCCCATCCCCCGCCCCCCCCGCTCATTGCTGGTTCCAACCATGGGCGTTTAGTATGGTCCCTTACCTGTGGGTCCCTGATTCTGCGTAGTGTAGATGAGGGTTTTTTTTTCACAATGCACTTCTCAGGCTAGGGGGCTGAGTTGAGGGCCCTGAACAAACCCTAATCCCTAAACCCTAAACCCTAAACCCCAAACCCTAAACCCTAAACCCTAAACCCCAAACCCTTAGTCCGAAGCTCCAAGGCGCCAAGCCCCTCAAGAATGCGTGACCCCTTACCCGGAAGAGAGGTTCTGGAGCTGGAATAGAGAGCTTAGGGGCCTGATTGTTTTTGGGGTCTGATTGGTTTTTGGGTGAAGTTTTCAACCCGGACTAGCCCTGAAAAAGTCTTGGGTTTTCGCGTTCGCGAAAAGTGCACTTCAATGATGCGTGTATCACGGATTCATCAAGCAAGGATGTTGATCCACACGCCCCTACACCCCAAACAAAAAACCCTAAACCCTAAACCCTGAACCCTAAACCCTAAACCCTAAACCCTAAACCCTAAACCCTAAACCCTAAACCCTAAGCCCAGGCCTTGCTCCCAGCGGCGGACCGAGGCGGTTCCATCCGCTCGGCGCGCGAGCTGCTCGCGCGGGAGAAGCGGGGCACGGCGCCCTTGAAAGCCCCTTCTCTTATGGTACTTATTGTTCAGGGTTTAGGGTTTAGGGTTATTCTAGCTGTACTTGTAATCATATTGGGGCACTTCAGGGGGCTTGCAAGTGCGTTATCAGCCTCTGAATTCAGGAGAACCTCCAAGTAAGGTTGAGGCTTCGATTGTTCTAGTTGTTATCAGTCAGATTTGTGTTACCTTCATGTTAACGAGCTGTCATTTGCATTGGGTGGGTAGGGGTCTATGTACAAGCTTAGTTGAGATTGTTTGGAGTTCTGGTTAAAGAGGGGTTGGACTCCTACGGAACGGAGTGTGTCCTTGGCAACATAGGCAATCTATGGGCCATATAGGCAAGATGAAGTGCTAAGAAGTCAAGGATCGTGCTTTGTGGCTCCCCCTTGACCCCGTGTGTTGCTTTCAGCAAGCTTTGTGTCATCGACGGGTACAGCTGCATAACTCTATATGATGCACGTATCGCTGGCAGCGAGTGTGGTGCATTCGAGCTGAGGCACAGCTTCCAGAGTGCTAGCCGAAGATGGTCAAATGCCTCCATAGCGTTTGCTTTGCTGGGATCCTTGTTGGGGGCTTGTCTACATTTGCCCTTTGGGGTTCTGCAAGCTCGTTCCCAGAAGTTGAGCTGTTTCCAGAAAGCGCTGCCTAAGCGCATGAAGCTCGGCGCTCGGCTTTTGTAGTTGTTCCAGTGGTCCGGCGCGAGCCCAGCAGCGTTCTAAGCACGTGCTTTGTGACCAGGCCTTCTTGCGCTTGAGATCCACAGGAACTCTGCGAAGCCAGAGCGGCAGCGGCTCGAAGGCATGGGGTTCTGTAACGGAGCCCATGGAGAAGCGAGGGGTTCGGCCAGCGCGGGGAGGGGCGTTTGCGCCCCGTGCATTCATCAGGTCTCGTTCAACACCTCTCTTTCTAGGAACGTCGAGGCTGCGCGCTCAGAAGGCTCCCTTACTTTGCAGGACTTCTTTGAAAACATGCAGCATCCTGAAATCAGCAGAAGCTTCTTGTTCCATTCCTGCACAAACTGCTACCTTAGCTGAGCCTTTGGCGAACCCATTTTGTCCCCACAACGCATTACAATTCTCAATCCTCACTGCCTGCGAGATTCTGCGAGTGTGCGGGCATTGACTTCTGGGCTTCCTTCATCTCTCGCTGAGGACAAGCCAGCCCGGCCAACTTCTTTCCTTCAGCTCGGCAGGGTTGGCTACGTTCTCTCCGCAGGGTTGCCCCGGTTCCGCCATCGGAGCCATGCGTCAGTGAACATGTCGATCGTTGGAGGACCTCCGCCGACCAAGCGCGCTCCGGCCGCCTCGTCTCTGTGTCACCTTCTCTCCTCCAGCTTGATTTGCATCTAGGCGCTGCTGACACGTGAGTGCCATGTTTCTCCCATTGTTCAAGTTGCCTTGCATGGTATTCTGGTCTTGAGGAGCTGGTTCTGTCATTTCTCTTTCTGGGTTCACGGTGTCTCATCAACCCCCTGACCTCCACGACTGGAGTGGCTGAGTGGCTTTGGTCTAAAGCTCCCAGTCTCATTGGCAGAGCCTGGACCCGAGTTCCGAGGACTTTGCCAACAGGGCTCCAGACCAATCCTTGTTTTCGAGGTCGAGTGCATGCACGGTCTGGGTTCCGTATGTTCCCTTCCTGTTTCAGGTGCCACCGAAACATCCCACCGACCGTGACGCGCGCCTGCAAACCATTTCAGCGTGGAGTCCGCGGACTCTGCCCTTGCTCGCCACAAACTGCAATTTCCGTGCGACTTACCCAACAACAGTCGTGTTTCCAAACACGATCAAACAGTACATGAAGAGAAAAACATGTAAACCTCCGTTGTTGGACGCATGCTAGCTGCTCTTTCTGTTTGCGACCAAGTCGGCAAACCACTCACATGCTCGGCGTCTCTTTCGGTGGGTCACAACGACAAAGCCAACCCCCCACAACCGCAGACAACTGCAAAGGGCCTGTTCCTTCAGCTGTGCCCAGCATGATGGGGAACAACCTCTCCATTGTGGTCGTCTTGGCCCCTGGGCAAGACTTCTACAGCATCAGCTGAGCAACAGCATGCCCCAAATGCCACAACCAGCAGGCACAGTCTCCAACTACTCTGATACCCGCAACGCCACTGACCGCATCTGAGAACTTCCCCTGGCTGCGCTCAATGCAGACTAGCAAGCGACCCAGGGGCATCATGAAGGCTCCACTCTTGTCAAAAGCTTCAAAGCTTTCTTTCGTTTCAAGCAACAAGTGCTGACGATGACAGTCTTCGAAAGGAGCGACATCTCCGAGTTTCACAACCGCCCCACTTTCCAACAGTGAGCCTATTCCTTCCAGTAGGTCACGCATGGTCGGTGAATGAGCTTTTAAGCTTCCTTTCAATATGGTGCCGCATCCCACTGCGGCACGTGGCTGGTCCCCCCATGGCACTTGATATGGCTGCCGGGAGATGTCGGGTGTCATCCGGTACCCCCTTCATGGTGGCACGAGGCTGGGACCCCTGGGCTTTCCTTTTGAGACGAGGCAGACGGGCGTCTCGCGGTTCCCTCGGTTTCGGGGCCCTGGTCTCCGGGCTCCCCACAAAAGGAGGTTCTCTCTTACTTGAGTGCGACGTCAGCATCCGGCACTCTGCTGGTCAGGCTGTGTTATCTCCCGTCTTGCTGAGAGTTGAAACAAAAACTCACGGGCGGAGTGTTGCACAGATTTGAAGACCGGGGGCGTTTTGTGATGTGGGGTTCTCTTCACGAGTGCTTGCTTCGTGCATCCGATAAGCACCTGAGGAGATCGGCTTCAACGAAACGTGAACATGTGGTTAAGGCCTCTACGGCATTCGAACGCCATTTCGGGGAAAGTATTGGAAAGTACTAAGGTGGGAACAAGCAAGGCCAAGAGCTGGCGTGCCCGAAGCTGCAACAGCCACAAAGGCCATCAGGCTCGCCCCCTGTGTTTCGGGGCGCGTTTGAGCTTCAATGACTTCAGCAAGGGGTTTGTGGACCATGCGCTCCTGTCTTTGAAGGCAGAAGGAGAGGCAAAGCTCCTACAGTAAATTAGTTTTCTGGCCAGCAGAAGGTCATTGTGGGCACCTGGCCCACAGATGCCACCGATCACAACTCTTCCACTGCTGCTGCGCCAGCAGCTCCTGTAGCCTATTAGGACACACTAGCGGACATGTGTTGCTTGCAGCGTAAACATCATGAAGCAAGATCGATATGGCACGGGATGCCAATCGGGGAGCCTTCTTGGAGTAAGTCTACGAGGAGAGATGAGGCGTTGCCATCATGGCCACCGTTGCCTTGGGACTGCGACACCTGCCTCTGCGTTCCCTTCTCTGGGGGCTTAGGGGCACCCATGGGGTCGGTTGCGAACAAAAGCACTGATCTCGAGTTCTTCCTGTCTGGTTGCTTTTCCAAGTCAGGTGCGCTTTAGACGTCTCCACACC
Source organism: Symbiodinium natans (assembly GCA_905221605.1). Classification (NCBI taxonomy): domain Eukaryota; class Dinophyceae; order Suessiales; family Symbiodiniaceae; genus Symbiodinium; species Symbiodinium natans. The sequence goes on along the minus strand of CAJNDS010002820.1, from coordinate 76,933 downwards.
GTGCTTCCAGTGGCATCCTCTAAGACATCCACTCAACAAAAACCCTTGACATGAAGAACTGGTGCACAGCCCCCAGGTCTTGGAGACCTATCCGTCTTGGGCTGAAGGCTGAGGCCTTGATTCTCTAGCCGATCCGTTTGAGAAACGGAAGGCCTTCGAAACCATCCCCACAAAAGCAGTTCTGCTTGGAGCCAGCATCTTAACCATCCATCACTGACCGGTCACCCACCGTATTGCACGTGCAGGGACTGTTCGGTGAAAGAATGATGCTGCGGAGCAGTGTAGCTGGTTGCATATGCTTCGTCCACAAGCGAACCTTCGCATAGAGATCAGTGCTCTTGCAGGTGCACAGCCCCCTGGTCTTGGAGCCCTATCCGTCTTCGGCTGAAGGCTGAGGCCTTGATTCTCTAGCCGATCCGTTTGAGAAAATGGAAGGCCTCCGGGCCACTCGGACTTGCAGGCTTGTCCGGATGTCCATTGGCGAGGCATGCAACTGGCCGCTGAAGTTTTCCTGGATTGACACCATCCCCACAAAAACGGTTCTGCTTGGAGCCCAGCATCTTAACCATACAGCACTTGACCGGTCACCCACCATTCTGCACATGCAGCGACTGTTCGGTGAGAGAATGATTTGGCTGGGTTGCATACGCTTAGTCCACAAGCGTCTCTTGGGCATGCAGAGACGCAGCGATGGGTTTGCGGAGTTTCGGGGCGTGGACATCGGGGGACTGGAGAAGCGATGGTCCCTCCAATGCCTTCCCGGCTTCCGCTGCCACTGCACCTTGTAGAGCAGAAGGCTCTCGCCCCAGCAGCTCAGGGGTGTGACTGTGGCGGCCTGGTACCTGGCTTCCCTGAGATGCTGTTGCAGTGACTTCTATTTTGCGATAGCCATAGCCTGAGATAGCTTCAGAGATCGCCAAGAACCGTGACTTGCAGGATCCCCACCTCCTTCTGTGGCCTCCGCAAAAACCCTCCCCAGTTGCCCTCACCTGAGAGTGTTTTCTGTCCAACGGGGACCACTTCGACATCAGCGTCAGCGCCAGCACGGGCTGACATCGGCGCCCAGTTCCTTGGCTCACCTGTCAGATTGGACAAGGCTCTGAAGGGTCGTTTGGTCGGTGCCGTTGGCGGATATCCCGTGAGTACACATAATGTTGCCTTTGCAAGTGAGAAATTGTGGGACACTTACCATGAGCTCTGGGCGAGCCAGCTCCAAGCTGCGATGGAACGCGGTACAGGACTTGCAGCGTATGCAAGCACAGCGCGCAAGGCTTGCCTCCGCATGGCAAACGCAGCGGCCGCGGATGTGCATGCGCAGGCGTCTCCTGACGTACCTTGACAAAATCGACAGGGCGTGTCATGCATGGCAAAGTCTTTGACATTCTGTATGCATCTTCTAGAGGATGCGCACCTTACTTACCCTACGTTCACCATACCTAGGCCTGCCCTTTGCGTTTACAGTGCCCCTGGGCTGATGAGCGCTTCCCAGCTGTTCTGGAGAGCTGCACACCTGTCTGCTGCTTTCCTTTCTTTGTTGCCCACAAGGCCTGGGAGCTCAAAACGTAAGCTCAGCTGCCCAGCTGATTGCAGTGCATCTCCTTGAGAATCTGAACTTCAAGGACTCTGGCACTCGCTTTTCAGACCACGCACTCCTAAACCCTAGACCCTAAACCCTGAACCCTAAACCCCTTGTCTAGTGTACTGATTGAGGTCTGTCCCTGCATCTGAAGGGGGAATCATGTGGGCGAAGGCTTTAGAAGAGCCTAAAAGAGGTTTAGGGTTTAGGGTTTAGGGAGCCCAACCTTTTGGCAGTTCAGCTCGTTTGCTAGCAGGTTTCGCGCACAAGCTTCTTGGCCAAACTTGTGGCGCATCTTGTCTACATAGGAGTCCACCCTCAGCTTTAGGCTGTGGAACCGGCCAGATGCAGTATGACTCAGTATGAAGCAATAACACCATGCGCCGACAAGTGTGCTTCTTCTTCCGTTCCGTGTGACGTAAGTCCGGTTTGCCGAGTGCCAGTCTCATCTGGTGAGAGCACGATTGAGCGAGTGGTGTGGCTGTAGATGGAGACATGTCAGGCGGCACACCTCTGTTCGCATCTGTGCAGACTTTGCCAAAGAATTAAGATGTCTCGGATGCTGCACAAAGATGGGCTGCAGCCGAGGGTTTAGGGAATTGGGAAGCATGCATGAACTTACCACAGCCCTGAGTTCCTGCCTGCTGATACACTGCCTCGCTGCGCTCTTCCTGGCCGAGGCACAGCCGAACGCTTTGCATGCGTTTCCATGCGCAAGGAACCGCTACAAGAGGATCTCGGTAAACTCGCGTTGCAGCGCCCAAGTTGCAAGGGTTGGCATATCAGAATGAGGCCTTGGGTAAGACCCTCCAGAATGATGTCAGCAGCGCCCAGGCTCAGAGTACAAATCCGAGCCCCACCGCTTCCAAGCCGAAGCTATCCCGCAATGCTCCTCAGCCCTGTAGGGCCCTAAGCCCTCAACATCTCCCGGAGGGTCGTGCCGACACTGGCTTGATCCGACCCTGCGGGGTCATTGCGGTTGTGGGGAGACCCACAAAAAGTCTGGGCGGATGGTGAGGATGTTGGGCCATTACCCAACATGGCGGTAAGGCAAGTCAGTGCACGGAAACATGTTAGGAAGTCGGGTTTCATTGGGGTGAGGCACCCTCTTCAATGAAGTCGCAGTATCATGTCTATGGCCACCGGCTGTGTGGGTTCTGCATGGGCAAACTCGTGAACAGTGCATTTCATTGGGGCCAAGGTCCACCAACAACCGCTTCGGATGATATTGGTGATTTTGTTCTCGTTGACCTTGGTTTCCCCGTAGAACGCGTCTGGGTCGTCAACATCGTACCAGCGCAACTGCAAGAGGACGGCTCCATCCGGGTCGTTGGAAGCCTTTTTGTGGTACGAAGGAAGATCCTCGCCATCAAACAAAGTGCTATGATGTAGCAGCCAGCACTTGCCCATCTTTCTTGAAGATGTAAAGTGGCAGATGAGGCATGGTCTCGCCACCACTCCTTCCTTGAAATTGATTGCGAGGGGGGCTGAGGGGCTAAACGATTGCAAAATGCCACAATCATTTCCGTCCCCCAGACATGATGGCAAATGGAACCGTGGAGTGCGTTCCAGTGGAATGCATTGGATGTAAAATGATTGTCATCCTGTTCAGGAGTCCCCCAGGAAATGATTGCAACGGGGGAGGGGTGAACTTTCTAAGTGAGGCCTGATATCTCGCCCATGATATCGACTGGCTCCTCTGACTTCATTGCGAATTTGTAGCTGGTCCGCTGAAAAATTCTCGGCGTCCGCGGCCGGCTTCATTGTGTATCAAAATCCGGCGTGCAGCGGCCCCAGCCAAACCGCGCAACAGCATTTCGTAGCGAATCCGCTGTAAAACCCATGTGAGCTCCTGCCAAAAATATGTGTTGTCTAAGCCAGTACTGCGGTGGACACGAGTTGTTGCGCTTATCAGGAAACCATGGAATGCGATGTGGGCGCCACCTGAAGCGATAACATGAGTGTGCACGCTCAGACACGTGTATCCGCAGTCCCATGGTATGTAAAGCGAATGGGCCCCACGTAAAGCGATAACATAGTATTCCGCGACCTCGCACTCTCCTAAGTAATTTTGTCCGTCGCTCATGTGCTCATTGAGAGCAAGGGATCCCGCGGTCGACTTTGTCAACTTCCCCAGTCCTCTGCGTTCGTTGGGGTTTCAGGTCCCGCCGGCCAAAACGGTCAACCTTCCCGGGGCGAAGCTCGGGGCTTTCGTTTCTTGTGTTCAGCGCGGGCTCCTGGATCCTACCATCTCTCGCATGACGCCCGCAGAGCCCGGGAAGATTCATGGGCAGATCCTGGTCCTTCCTGGCAGCGTGCTTTCTTCTGCCGTGCGAGCATTTCAGGGCAACACGGAGGTAGGTAACCGCCTGACGGGCAACAGGCACCCATTCCACGAACTTAGCGGGGCAGAGCCGAGCCTGAGGACAGATTCACGAAGGGTCCAAGGGTTAGCTGGAAGACTAACCCATGGAGAGTAGATGCCCCTGCGAACGCAGGGAAGGTTCGACGAAGTTAGCAGTGCGAAGGGGCAGGGGCTTAGACGAACTTAGTTTGGGGTGCCCCCCTTGCCCGGTCTAAGTGTTACCTCCCTTTGTTTTCCTCAAAAGCATGGTTCAATGCCGTCGCCCTCGCGTCAGAAACCCTCACCTCTGCTTTAGAGGGGTTGTTGGAAGTCGTGTGCGTTACTCTGCACCGCTTCCCTTGTTGAGAAGCGTCTTCTCCGTCTGTTGTTTCTCTACAGCCGGCTCTTTCTTCAATCAGCATGGGTGGTGCTTTCCGCAACCGCCTGCCGATGCGGCACACTGACAATGCGCAAGCCGAGGATAGTCCCTCACGGGGTTGTAACAACGCACCGGCTGTGTGGAGCATCGCCTGTAGCCGAGGTGTCCAGCCGCAGGAAGTATGGCTGGAGAGCATGACGAAGATCATTGGATGCCCTGTTGTCTACAGCCCTCCAAGACAATAATACGCGGTTCTTGGTTGAGATCAAGAGCTGGCAGCCCCATGGCGCGGCCCTTTCTTCAATCAGCATGGGAGGTGCTTGCTGCAACCGCATGCCAATGCAGCACACTGACAATGCGCAAGTTCAGTATAGTGGAAGAGCCAGCGACGGGGGTGTAGCAAAGCACCGGTTGTGTGGAGCATCACCCGCAGCCGAGGTGTGCCGCAGGAAGGCTTGAGACGCGATTGATCCTTAAGCCTCAAGCCCTCAAGGCAAAAGATCACTGGATGTTTTCATCAGCCATCCAAGATAAACGAGTGGTTCTCGGTTGAGATCACGACGATTACGAGCTGGCAGCCGCGCAGCGCCTGTCACGTGCGAGATGCTGGGATGACGCAGGTGTTTAAAGAGTCAGGCTTCGAAACTCAAGTGAAGTTTCAAGTCTGTGTCGTGGCGTCTGTGGATGCATGCCGTAGCAGGCGTTTGAAGACCTACTCGAAAGCCAGAGGTTCTTTTAAGGGCCGACGGCGACATGCCCGTCAGCTCCAGCATGTGGGCGGCTGTACAGGAGATCGACCTCGAAGGTCTACAATGCCACGCTTCGCGACCCCTCCGAAGTCAGGCAAGCTCTTCCCCATACCCACGGGGCCACTCCCTTCTTTTCGGATCTCCGGGGGCTTCTGATGTGAGCCGGGACTTTGGGCGGTAGGTTTCCCTGTCTTGTGGTCGCCAGAGGTTCGTCGAACTTGCTGCAAACCAAAGAGCACTGCAGGAGTTTCTCAGGGCGGTAGGTTTCCCTGTCTTGCGGTCGTTCTGAAGTTGCTGCAAACCAAAGAGGATTGCAGGAACCTTGCAGCAATCCAAGAACAGAGGGAGTGGAAAATGCACTTGAGACAGGGGTCGCACACGACCCCTAAATTCAGTCGCTTAGATGTTTTATCCTGAGGCACGTGGGGCTGCGCCTGCAGGATTTTATCCTGCACATGGTGGTTTTCCAATCCAAAGTCATATTGCTGAACATGTCGCTCGGAGGGTCAAGCCTTCAGGATTCTATCCCAGTCTTGTGTCCCACCTTGTGTTCGAGTGCGATGATTCGCCAGGGCTCAAGCCCAATGATTTTCATCGCTGCAATGGGGTCAGGCCCCAGGACTTGATCCAGATAACTTCCCTGGGCCTGACCCTTCCATGCATGTCCATCCTCTGTACTTGAGTCACTTGAGATCCTTTTCCAGAAATCCGGCTGCATCCGTGCGTGGGAAGAACCTCGGGATTAAGAGGCGGGCAAGTATTCCACAGGCGCCCCTCACGACTTGACCTCCAAGACTGAAGCCGGAGCGGACCAGCCGTGATGGGGCGGGCGCCAGCGAGATTTGCTTGCAGATGTGCAGTGCGTGTCTTGCAGGTCTCCGCCTCTTGGAAGAAACCCTGCGCGGCGATCTGCATCACTTGATCAGTGTGCGCGCCTTGAGATCCCTTCAGTGCCTTTGAGGCATCAGGTGCCACCCACCTTTCCTCTTGGCATCTGATCGCCTGCCGTCGGAAGCAGATGGATGACCAGAGGATGACCATGGGATGACCATGGATGACCACAGCTAGACGAGTGCGAGGAACACGCGCAATTCCTGGCATATTCTCTTGAAATCTCATCTCTGAGATGCGTGTGGTGTCATGTGGCGTCGGTAAGAAGGTGCCACGAAGACCCTCAACTCAGTACTCAGAGACCTGCACAGCGTCGCACGGCTATTGCACACCGCACACCACAACTGCTGCACCCGTTGAGGCTGAGACTCACGCAGCCCACCAGTGACGTTCTCTGAGGGGGAAGATCGCACATCGACGATTGCCTTTACTCAGTGAGGCTGTGGGTTTGGCTGCTTAACTTTAACCCAGAAGTGTTCCATTCTTCGTGCCTGCTGCGCGACACAAGACTCTCAGACCCACTTGCCAGAGCACACTCACCTCAAACGGCTTTCGGCACTTAGGAGCTCCAGACATGGTGGTGGGGGTATCTCACCAGCTCCTCCGGTGCAACTGTACCCGTAGCACGCTGCAGGTGAGAAGCCACAGCCTGGATGCAGCTCTCGTCTGCAGCCCTTGCAAGGGGCAGCTGCTGAGCTTGGCTGGCCTGGTTCACGGACCGGTCTGCAGCCCTTCCGTGCGTTCCATCCAGGGCTGGCCAGGTTTTCTTTGCAAGCCCGGGCGACTTGCAAAAACAGTCCTCCTCGCATTCGCTGCTTCGGGTGATTCTTGTTTGTGGGGTGGATCTTGGAGCTTCTGGGACATTGGATCTTGATTCGCGGCAGCCGGAAAATGTCTGATGACCAATGCCAATCATTCACCATAAGTTTAAACCGATTGGTATGAAATCTGAAATGAATATTTTATGATTCATGAAATATTGAAGCATGGTTTG
>CAJNDS010002820.1:0-65000 GCA_905221605.1 Symbiodinium natans | reverse complement strand
ACCCTAAACCCTAAACCCTAAACCCTAAACCCTAAACCGTAAACCAACATCCTCACGAAATGTCCCCGGCACCATCCCTATGCCTGGAAGAAGGAGAAAACCCAAAAAAGACCCGAAACCCTGAAAACACTAAACCCCAAAACCCTGGAACCCTAGAACCCTATAATCCAAAACATCCTGAAACCCTAACATCCTGAAACTCCAAAATCCTGAAACCCTAACATCCTGAAACCCTAAAGCCCTAAAACCCCAAAATCCTGAAACCCTAAAGCCCTAAAACCCCAAAAATCCTGAAACACTAAGCTCCTAGCGCCCGCAAGCGCCGAAGTCTGGAGTTGGGGATGCGGACCTTGCCTGTAGAATGGCCAGGGCATTAAGGGTTTAGGGTTTAGGGGTTTAGGGTTTGGGGTTTAGGGTTTGGGGTTTAGGGTTTGGGGTTTAGGCGTTAGATTTGAGAATGGTTTCAGTTTTGGGATTTTGTGTTTTGCGGTTTATCACGTCACGCCAAGTACCCGCAAGTCCAAGCACAACTATGGGGGTTGTTGCGGGTGTTCGGGCAATCATTTTTGGACTTGCCCGTGCGTCTTTTCGAGATACCGGAAGCGACGTATTGTTGGAGTGGACGGGGCCCTCGCCCAAAGGCCCAAACCGAACATCCCTCGGCCCGCGGAAAGCCTGTGACAGGGTTGCTGCTGAACTTATGTGAAGCTAACACAGCTGCCATGTAAACGAGTAGAAACTCATCGCGGATTAGGGTAAACCCATGACCCTAAACCCTAAACCCCCTTCGCAGGTGGTCAAGGCTGCAGTGTGTGAGGGCGGCCTACCCGACTGGCCCTTGGCAGTTACGGGCCTGTGTGCCACAGGGGGGTTGAACATTTTTAGGGCTTCTGAAGAGGCTCCTGAAGGGGCTTCTGAAGGGGCTTCTGAAAGGGCTTCTGAAGGGGCTTCTGAAGGGGCTCCTGAAGGGGCTTCTGAAGGGGCTTCTGAAGGGGCTTCTGAAGGGGCTTCTGAAGGGGCTTCTGAAGGGGCTTCTGAAGGGGCTTCTGAAGGGGCTTCTGAAGGGGCTTCTGAAGGGGCTTCTGAAGGGGCTTCTGAAGGGGCTTCTGAAGGGCTCTTTAAGGCCTCCAGGGGACTTGCGGCTGTGAAGCTTCAGATCCAGGGCTTAATCTTTTTCACAGCAAACGAAGACTCCTTTGGCCCCAAAGTGTGTAAAAAAAGTCGCCCCAAACCTAGTGAAATAGGACCATGATTTTTACAGACTTTTTTGGCGAGTTTGAGCTCCTAGCTGCCAAGCCTGAGTCTTGCTTTTTGGAGAGCTGAGGCAGGCGTTGCGGCATGGACATCTGGGGAGCTCATTTGCAGGAGAGCACGGAGCAGAGCAAAGTTTTGTGAAGCTGACGGCTTTTTCGATGGCAGCTCACCTAGTGGCTTCCGCCCTAAACCCTAAACCCTAAACCCTAAACCCTAAACCCTAAACCCTAAACCCTAAACCCTAAACCCTAAACCCTAAACCCTAAACCCTAAACCCTAAACCCGAAGACAAAAGGCTTCGAGGTGCTTGGAACCTATGCTGCGGTGAGAGCCGCCACTCTCAGGGCCATTTAAGGGGTGTTTACAACACCTTATTTCCCAACAGCTCTGGGCCCCCAAGAAGACCCTCAAAAGCCCTAGACCCTAAACCCTAAACTCTAAACCCTAAACCCTAAACCCTAAACCCCAAACCCCTAATGTTAGAATCCCATTTTTAATTGGGGTGGTAATACTAAAATTCGCCGGGCCAGAGGGGTCCAGCCGAAGACTACTTTCCATTACGGGAGGTTTTCGGGCCGATGTATGTAAACAAGTCTATTTTGGGGTGTGCGATGATAATAATAAAGGGTGGTAATTATAAAATTCTGCCGGCCTGGAATGGAAAATTTTACTGAGAATCGCTTAAGAGTTCCATTGCAGAGAAGACTTTTCAGCTGAGCTGGCTTGAAAGAGCTCCGAGGCTCAGTCTTTAGAGAAGCAGATCTCGTTTGAGAGTGCTTGTCTTCTGAGATTGCTGCAGCTCCAGAGCTGCGAGAAACTGCTGTTTCAGGGCTGTTTCTTCAGAGAAAGCAGGTATCAGGTGCCTTTTGAGGTTGCTGCAGCTCCCAGAGGCTGAGAAAGAGAGCCTTGCTACGGAGGCCCCTGCTCTCAGAGCAGCACAGAAGCCGGGCAAGACTTACGGCTGCAGCTCCAGACCCCCAGACCCCCAGAATTCATTATTGGCACCCCGTCTTTTTTTCCACCCCTCCAAACCCCGGGGACCAAAACAAGATTTGGGGGGGGGGGGGGTTTTATTAAAGGGACCCTAACATTAAACCCCTAAACCCTAAACCCTGAGCCCCCCGCGGATTCCCTTGCAGTCACCTGGCAGCGAGGAGCCTGGAGGGCACGTCTCAGCACGAGGACGGGGACGAGTACTTGGAGGTTCATGGTACCTATGAACCAGTTATGACTGTATTTATAGGGTGTAGGGTTTAGGGTTTAGGGTTTAGGGTCTAGGGTTTAAGGTGTTTTGTAAACATGTTAGCAAGTGGGTTGTCAGTACAGTTCTCCTTGGTGAATTAGTGCCATGAACTTCCAAGTATCCCCCAAAAAGGACTCCCAGTGCATTCCATTCACACCAATGTTTCGACAAATGGCACCCATGTGAAACTCCACCGTTTTGAAGGGTTCCTGTGATGGTATTTCCGTGCAGAGGTTAGCAGGGTTTAGGATTAGAGTTTCTCATATATGTGCCTATCGTCTTTTGGCGTGGGGCGGGGGGGGGGGGATGCAGTGTCGGTGACGAGAGGAGCAGGGGTCCTCGTTTCAAGCTCGCAGGGCCCAGTTTTGTGTCTTCGGTACGGCTTAGCTCGGCTCGGCTTGGCCCGGCTTGGCTCCTCCATTGTGGGAAGCCGTCACAGAGGAGCTGCTTCAAGACACCTTATGAATCCTTTCCAACACCCTCAAATAGGGGTCTGCGCCATCCCAACCCCCCTGAGCCATGCAAGCGTGCTTTGAAGAAAATCATGCCATCGAGACAGAAATTGCTTCAAAGCACATATGAATCCCTTTCACGCCCGTCATGCAACGCATGGGTTGGGGTGGCCCCCCCCCCCTCCCCCCCCCCCCCCCCCCCCCCTCCCCCCCCCCTCCCCCCCCCTCCCCCCCCCTCCCCCCCCTCCCCCCCCCTCCCCTTCCCCCCCCCCCTCCCCCCCCCTCCCCCCCCCTCCCCCCCCCCTCTCCCCCCCCCTCCCCCCCCTCCCCCCCCCTCCCCCCCCCTCCCCCCCCCCCCCTCCCCCCCCCTCCCCCCCCCAGACCCCGGCTTTTGTGATCCGCGAAAGAAACCCTACACCTGAACCCTTTAGCCTAAGACACCTAAAATGCCGATGTGTTAGGCTTTTGAAGCCTTAAACCCTAAACCCTTAACCCTCTTGTACATAGGATCTTGAAGCCCTAAACCCTAAACCCTAAACCCTACACCCTACACTCTAAACCCTAAACCTTAAACCCTCTTGTACAGGGCTCCTGCGGGGGGGGGGGGGAATGGAGTTCGCAGGCGACGTCGGCTCTTCCGAGGCCTGCGAAGGTGTTTGAGCCAGGTGCCCAGAGCCAGAGACGGGCCTGTTAGGGTTTAGGGTTTAGGGTTTAGGGCTTAGGGTTTAGGGTTTAGGGTTTAGGGTTAGGGTTTAGGGTGAATTCAGGCTTAGAGTTTAGGGTTGATCTTAGAAAACCTGTGGGCATGACAAGGTGGGATGACGTTGTTGGTTTTTACGTTTAGAGTTTAGGGTTGATCTGAGAAAGCCTGTGGGAATGATAAGGGGGGATGACGTTGTTAATTTTTCTGTGACTGCCTGACAGGGCTAAGGATGAGTTGAGGATGTAAGGCCATTCGTCCCAAACGCTCGCTTGGTACTCCACTGCATCTCACAGAAGCCCCAGAGGTCCCTAAACCCTAAACCCTAAACCCGAAACCCTGAACCCTCAACCTTGAACCCTAAACCCTAAACCCTAAACCCTAATCCCTAGACCTTAAACCCGAAACCCTAAACCCTAAACCCTAAACCCTAAACCCTAAACCCTAAACCCTAAACCCGAAACCCGAAACCCGAAACCCGAAACCCCGAACCCTCAACCTTGAACCCTCAACCTTGAACCCTAAACCCTAAACCCTAAACGCTAAACGCTAAACCCTAAACCCTAAACCCTAAACCCTAAACCCTAAACCCTAAACCCTAAACCCTAAACCCTAAACCCCGAAAGGCCCCTTTTTTTAGAAGCCGGGAGTCGAGGCTTGGGATCTTCGTGAAGCCCCAGCGGTGGTCGGACACGGCGCGCCGAGGGGCGCCGCCGCTGGAAGGCGACGGGCAGGGCTGCTCTACCAGGGTTTAGGGTGCAGGGTTGGGGGGTTTGGGGGTTCGGGGGTTCGGGGGTTCGGGGGTTCGGGGGTTTGGGGTTTAGGGTTTAGGGTTTAGGGTGTAGGGTTTAGGGGGAGCCTCAAGGACCAAATGAACCCTGAACGGGTTTATGGCTCATATACCTTAATAGCAATTGTAGGGGTATCTGACCCCAATTTTGGGCTAATTTCGTCCTTAAGGAGGTGGTTCAGAGAGAGATTCTTCAGGTTTTTGTTTTTTTTGGGCTTTGTTGGGTTGTCTTTCAAGAGGGGCTTTGGGTTCTTTGAGGGGGCCTTGGGGTTCTACCAGGCGGTTTGAGGGCTTCGGGTTGTTGAGGGGCTTTGCCGGGTCTTGGTTTGGGGAGTCCTTCGAAGCCCGGCATGCTCAAATGTCCCACTTGGAGGACTTCTTAGCCAGTTATAACTGTACTTATAACCATATGAGGGCACTTAAGGGGGGCTTATAAGTGGGCTACAAGTACAGTTCTAATTGCTTAATAAGTAATTACCCTGAACCCTACACCCTAGACCCTAAACCCTAAACCTTTAAGTCTGAACCTCCAACCAGGCCTCTCCCGGTCTGGCTGCGTGAAGCGCGTCGAGTCGATCGAGGATGCGAACCTCTGCTACTGGGACGCGCAGGCATTGTTCAAGAGACTGAAGACTTGGAGTGTAGGGTTTAGGATTTAGGGTTTAGGGTTTAGGGTGCTTTTTGGTGACCTTAACGTTTACCTGAGCTAACCCCCAAATAGCCCTCTGAATTCAACACCCCCCCCCTCCCTCCCGAGTTCTCCAAGCCGCAGGAAGGCGACAAGCTTGACCACTGGCTCGAGGCTCGCGTGGAGGTAGGAGCGTAGTTGGGCGGTCATCTTCAAGGTACCGCGTCGCATATGCATGCATACATACAAGGCGCATGTGTATATACAATACCAAGCTCTAAGGAGTATACTGTGCAGAGGCCCATGTACGTCTGTGGGTTTAGGGTCGGGTGGAGGGTTTACAGAAGTCAGATCAAGCTCTCTCTGAGCCCTGCCCCGAACACGCGGTTTAGATGGAATCTCTCTGAACCCTGAACCCTAAACCCAAAACCCAAAACCCAAATCCCTAAACGTGCTTTGGAATCCCCTGGTGCGCCTGGGAGAATGCACCTTGGCCCCGGGGGCGCCAGGCGGCTGTCGAGCTCTGCGCGGACTTGAAGGTGTGAGGCTTTCTTCTTCCTGGGCTGGGTTATTCCCTTTTTTTTTTTTTTTCTAACAGTCCTTAATTGGGATTTTTTTGTACTTCCTATTACAGTCCTTTTTAGGACTGTTAGTACAAGGGGGAACATCCCAACTCTTGGGCATCTTTGCTTAAGGTTTGGGCTTGTTGTTTTTTGGCGGGCGCTTTTGTTGGGGGATGTTTCTGCAAAGCCAACCGGGTAGACTAGTAGTAGGCAGGAGCTCCGGCACGTCGGAGTTGCCTAGAAATCTCCGAAGCCTAGTCCCTAAGCCCTAAACCCTTGCCCTAAATCCCAAAGCCCAAAACCCAATACCCAAAACCCAAAACCCAAAACCCTAAACCCTAAACCCAAAACCCTAAAGCCTAAACCCTAAACCCTAAACCCTAAACCCTAAACCCTAAACCCTAAGCCCCAAACCAAAGGATGGGCCCGAAATCCATCCCGAAGACCCTGCCAAATCATTGGGTGAAGCGCTCGGAGGTACCGCTCCTGCAGCCGAAGTGGGGCGCTGCGGCTCTTGATGCCGTAGCGCGGGGAGCCGAGTGGAGGGTTCAGGGTTTAGGGTTGGGGGTTTAGGGTTTAGGGTTTAGGGTTTTAGCAAACTTCAGGGTGTAGGTTTTGAGGTTTGGGGTTTTGGGTAGGATTCTCCTTCTGCCGGGCCTAAATCCTAAACCCTCAAATTAAACCCTGCCCCAGCCTTTCCCCTTAGACTCTTAACCTAGAAAACCCCCTAAACCCCAAAGCCGCAAACAAAGACCCGGAGCCCTGAATTCCTAAAGCCCATAGAGAACCCCTGACACTCTCTGAAAACACTATAGACCCCTAAACCCCTAACCCCTAAACCCCTAAAACCTCAACCCTAAACCCTAAACCCTAAACCCCTAAACCCTAAACCCTACACCCTACACCCTAAACCCTAACCCTAAACCCCAAACGCGCAATCCCCCTCTGAGAAGCCGCGAGGCCGCTGGCCGCGCGCTCCGCCGGCTCCGTGGAGGCGGTCTGCGCCAACATGCGGAAGCCTGGGCCCTAAACCCTAAACCCTTAATTGAGGGGGAAAAGAAAACACGTTTCGTTCATGCAATTCACGCGCAAACTCGTTCATGTATTCACTTCGTTTACTTGTAATTGCATTCGCTTCACGGTACTGAAGGAGCGAAGGGAAAGAATGCACGCTTATTCTCACACTATTGTAATACGGGGGCTTCTTCATTCCTGTCCTGAGTTCATGCGTCATTCATATACTCAATGAAACAAGCAAAATAAGAGATTTAGACTGAAGAATCCAGTAAACGATACGCACGGACCAATAAAAAGAAGTAACAAGGCTTTTCATGTGGGTTCCCCTGCTACCCCCCCCTGTACACTATTTCTAGAGGTTAGGGTTTAGGGATTAGGGTTTAGGGCTACTACCCCGCCTTCAGGTTCCCCCTATTGTTAAGTTCGGGATAATTCAGCCTACTTAAGGTTACTTAAGGGCGGAACCTAGGGGCGGGGGGTAGTATGGAGGGGTAGTAGGGAACGTAGGGGACGTAGGGTTTTGGGAAGTAGGGGGGTTTAGGAAGTTCAGGGGTTCAGGGACTGGGGGAGGTTTACGGGGACTGAATGGATCGGCTTTGAGCAGTCTTTGGGTTCTTTCGGGGGTGTCGCGCGGTCTTTAGGCGTTTTGGGGTTTATGGGTCTTTGAGGGTGATCGGAGAATGGGGGGGGTTGGGGCTTCTGAACCCTCAAACCAAAAATCCTCTGGCCCCAAGCCCAAATCCTCTGAACCCTCAAGCCTACATCCTCTGACCCTGAAACCCCAAACCCCAAACCCCAAACCCCCAAACCCCAAACCCCAAACCCCAAACCCGAAACCCCAAACCCCAAACCCTAAACCCTAAACCCGAAACCCCAAACCTTAAACCCTAAACCCTAAACCCTAAACCGAGGTTTGGCGGCCAGGTGCTCTCCGTCGGGAAGCTGGACGGATGCCTAGAAGGCGTGGTGTTCTCTTCGTGTACTGTTGGCTATATCCCCCTTGGGATTTTTTTAAATTAATTTATTGTTTTTTAAAAATATTTTTGTTTCTATAAAAATCGAGAGGATATTAAAAATACTATTTTTATTAAGCTTCTAAGGGGAGTATAGTTGGGTCGTGTTGAGGTAGGGGTCCACTTGTACGTTATCGGTCGAGTGTGTACATGGTTCCTTCTACCGAAGAAGACACAAGCAGTTCCCAGAGCCCCCCAACCCCCCCCAACCCCCCCCCATAAACCCTAAACCCTAAACCCTAAACCCTAAATCCTAAACCCTGAACCCTGAACCCTGAACCCTAAACCCTAAACCTTAAACCCCACACCCCAAACCCTAAACCCTGAGCCCCGAACCGCGAACCCTAAACCCTAAATCCCAAACCGCCTGAACCCTAAACCCTGAACACTACACCCCAGACCCTTAACCTGCAGCCCTAAACCCTAAACCCTAAACCCTAAACCCTAAACCCTAAACCCTAAACCCTAAACCCTAAGGTGGCTCAAGACTGGGCCATGCGCCTGGTAGCAAAAAGAAGTTTGAGTTCCTGTTGTTTGCTGGTTGGTTCAGGGTGAAATCTCTGGCGACTGTTGGGGTTGGTTTCCTCTCCCTTTCGGTTGCCCCCGTAGGTTATGAGCCCAAATTAGGTTCCCTGCGGTCTGTGTTTCGGCTTTAGGGTGATAGTTGAAGCCATGGCTACCAACTGGTTACAGACTGGTACGGCATCATCGAGCTCCAATGTGGGCGATCAAGGTGAAGGTGGTGTCAAAAGGTCTGCAACGGGTGAGAAAGTTGTTCCCAATGTGGAAGCTCTGGTTGATGTTGGTGGTATGCGTGGCGGAGAGAAGCCGGTGGTAGAAGGACTGGAAGACCAGATGGAAGCAGTTTTGCTGCGCCTTCTGAGTAAACATGGGCTTTGTCTTCGAGCTGCGGGACCTGCTGAATCAACGGGAGCGCCAACAAGCTCCTCTACGTCAAAGATGGTGGAGCAAGGGTGCCAGACAGAGCTGGTTGGGGATGTTATCCCTGTTTCCAAGCGAGCTCGCAACAAAGTGAGCTTCGCGGCTGAAAGTGGTGATCTGTTGACAGGTGAAGCGGAAGAAACTGCGCCTGTTGCTGCGACAAAAAGCAGTATCCTCGTCGCTGGGGACGCAGAAGGAGTTGTTCCTGTTGCTATGGTGATGAGTGAAGGAGAAATCCTGGAATTGAAGGCAGCGAGAATACAGCAGGAGTCAGATGAGGACTTATACGCTGATGGTGGAGGCAAATTGTCTCAAGCTGCTGACCTTCCAATCATCGACTGTGATGGGAAGACATGGGAACGCCATTTTCACGAGGATGGGAGAGAATATCTTTACTGCTTAGACACGGGAGATACCCAATGGGTGTTGCCTAAGAAGACTGGGATGGCTGGAAACAGTGAAGGGTCTGGTGTTGGAATGGGCATTGTCCCTGTGGAAGAAGAGCCAGCACTGGGTACTACTTCGTCCTCGTCGCCTACTGAGTCTTTCAGGGCACAACAGGGTAGCGTGGAAAGTGTCAACAGCGGTGTAAATAGTGTAGGTGAAAAGGATTTTTCCTCTACTATCAGGGATAGCGGTCTTAGGGCTGGTGGTGACGCCCCGACCTCGGGTTCTCCTGATGAGGAAGGGATTTCTGGAAGCCGAGCAGACATCGCTGGAGAACATCTGGATCGGGAAGAAATGGAAGTGCTTTCTGAGGGTGTGGCAGCGGTGGAATCGGTGGGTCCAGAGGAAAAAATGCCCAATGCGGAGATTGGAACTGTGTCGGCTGCAGAAGAGAGAGTGGTGGATGTGGTACCTGTCGTTCAGGAAGGTGATCCTGGAGATTTGGAGGACGGAGGGAAAAAGTTGTGCGTTACGACTGAGGAGGTCTCTTCGTTGGGTGCCAAGAATCTTGCCATTCAGAGAGAAAAAGAAGCTTCTGGAATAGCTGGAGACACGGAAGATCTGAAAGATGAGGCCTGGAGCGCCAATGATGCGCGGGTCAATGCGCCAGATAGTACCTGGAGTGCGAAAGAGGCACGGGTTGAGGTGCATATGGTGTCACGTTCCGCGGACGACTGCAACAATGGGGCGCAGGTCTCCGTAGCAGCTGACGACGGAGGTTCACAGGTGGACGCACTGGTGCAACCTGAAGTTAGCAGCGAGGAACGAAATAGCAAGGGCTACACCGGAGCCAATGCGGCAGCTGTGGTCAATGATGGTGGCAATTCTCCTTTGGAAACCATGGAGCCAAAGGAGCCTGCGGTGGAAGAAAATGTACCTGCCGCGGATGAGCAATCCAATAGCCCTGCAGTGGAAGAAAATTTGCCTGCTGCAGAAGGTGTGACAAAAGACTCCAATGATGGGTCCGCTCCCATGAAGGGGGAAGTATTGCCGTCTGGAAGCTCGCCGCAAGTCGACACCGAGCGAACTGCAACAGATGAGGCAAAGCCATTGGCTGGAAAAAAGGAAGGTCCTGAGCCCCTGGAGCACAAGATGGATGATCTTGTGGGACTCGTGCAGGAGCAGGACGAGCAGTGTGACCCAAAGGTGGAAACAAAGGATGTTTCAGGAGCCGATGATACAGAGATGGTTTCTGAAGAGCATGCAAAGAAAGTGCCCAGAGCGGGAGCCTTGGATACACCTGGGGAGCATTGCTATCAAGAGGGAGATCAGATCGTTGGTCTAGTGCGCTGCATCAATGGGTATGGAGCCTTTTTGGACCATGGCGATGTGAATGTATTGATTCCTGCAGAAGGGAAGAACACACATCTATTCAAATTTCGTGATACTGTCAATGGAACAGTGAAAAGAGTGGAAGATGATGGTACCGTGATCTTGGACACCTTCCTGGTTTTGGAAGAGGACGAGGAGGACTCTTCTTTGACGCTGCGCAAATGGAAAGACAGCGGCTGGAGTACGTGGTGGACAGATTCATGGTATGCTGGTCAATGGTACCAAGATTCCAACAGTCAATGGGACTGGAAATGGGAGGAAGAGCAATCCGATGAATGGTTTGCTGATCAGGAGTTATCCTCAGAAGAACGAGAGGAAAGGCAACTCTATGGAGAAAAGATCTATAGAGCTCTTCTTGAGGATGGAAAGGCTGATAAGGCCTATGTGGGCAAAATCACTGGGATGCTGTTGGGTCGTACAATGGATGAGATACAGGAGTGTGTTGCAGACCATGCATTCCTGGATGCGGAAGCTCGGCGTGCGTATGGCATCTTGCAAAGTGATGGTTGGAAGCCCGATGGTGCAGAAGGCGCAGGCTTGGGAAAGACAACCACCTTTTCCCGAAAACAGTACCACAACGCGCTCTACGAATTGGCATGTAGGAAAAGGAGATTTAGTCGACCAGTTGTGGGTGAAGCGGTGGCAACGTTGCTGAGTCAAGGCAAAGATGAACTTTGGAACGCGCTTTGGCTGGACACCAAGCGATTTTTGCAGGAGCTTGATGGTGCAGTGGAATCCATGAGTAAAAGGGAGAACAAGCCAATGGAAGCCTACATGGATCCCGATCAGTACAAGAAAGCTCACCTGACGCCAAAAACTGTGTCGCCGGGGTACAGTAAACTGTGCAAGTTTTTTCAATCAGGGAAGGTGTCGCAATGGAGATGAGCGTTCCTATGAACATCGTCGTTATGGTGAAGGTTGGCCAGGAGGAGGACCAACTGAGCCAAAGCACAGCCAAAAAGCTGGAGACGAGGATGGGGACATTGGTGACCCTCCTACGGAAGAAGGCACAGTGGATGAGGCACAGCAGGAGCGGGAGGATTCAGCTTTCAGAGCCAAGTACAACTTTGGTAAAGGTGCATCAAAGGGTGAGTCGGTGTCAGTCGAGCCAAAGAGGCAGATGTGTCTGTATTACAACCAAGGAGAAGGTTGTAAATATGGAAATTCCTGCAGATACTCGCACGATGAAAAGGCGGTTTTGGAAGGGACTTGGGAGCCCGGCAGATCCTGGGACAATGCGTCTCGGAAGGCCCTAAGGGAAGCAGGGTTCCATCATTGCTGCTTCGACTACTACCTTAAAGGGAGATGTCGCGTGCGATATGGCTGCAAGTACTCTCACGAAGAAATGTCTGAAGAACGACTGGCCCAATTGAAGCATCTGGTGAATTTGGCGAACCATGTGTCATTTCAAAGGGGAAGAGGATTGGAGATTCCCGACAGGAACGCCTTTCAACCACCGGTAAGTGGGGGAGCAGAATCTTCGTCATCCTCGGCACCAAAAGCGCTGCAAATGACCAATGTGTCACAGGAAATCGGTGAAGGTGATACACTGGATGGAACGGATGGAGAGGTACAAAAGGATTCGGTGGCAGAGTCTACCGCGGTACGTCTTCAGGATCCTGAAGAGCCAATAGAACATTGGATGGCTCGCAACAACCACTTGTGGGTGTATACACCTCACGTAAGTGATGTTATGATCAAGCTGGGTGTCACCAACGTCAAAGAGCTACAAGAGTATATCTTTGTGGAGGATTTGGTGGAAAAAGGAGTTAACAAGGTGACGGCCTGCAAAATTCTGCAATTGGTGGGTGGTGTTCAGTACCGGCCAATGTCGCCGGATGTGGCTGTTTCTACCAACGCGTCGGTACGCATGGAGCAATCTTCTGGAAGCCGAGAAGCTGGAAGAGATGGGGTGAGAACTATCTCTCAGGTGCGTGAAGCTGAAGGTCCTGGTACAAAGGAGATGCCGCGAGGGTCTTATCGAGAGATTTTCGACACCGGCAAGTACCGTGACGCATGGACGCTTGCGCAGAGATCCCCGCTGTGCGTGCAGAGGTTGCGCCGGTGAACCCGCCAACAAAGGCGTATCGGTCAAGATCAAACCCTGTGAAAAGGGGAAGGCCCTTGCTGGATAAAAAACAGGTGCGACAGGTGCCACGCTCTCGCTCACAACGGCGAGTGCAGCCGGCGGAAGTGGTGGAAAAGCCAAAGCCGCTGGAACCAGTAAAGCCCCGTGGTGGTTTGTCGTACCCATTCAGCAGAGCGTGGGCAGATTTGGTGGATGATGATGATCAAACGGGAGCTTTGGTCTCCTATGCAGATTCCTCAGGTGATTCAAGCGAGGAAGAAACCAACAGCGCGAGACACCTGAGGGAAATCTTTTTGCGCGAAAGGGATTCACAAAGAACTGCAATGCGTGGCAATGTTCCAATGGCTGGTTCTTCAAGCCCCAATGATGGGCAGAAAAAATCGGTTCACCTTGGCGAAGGGCGCGACAAAGCGTCGCGGGGGGAGACCCGCCAAGAAGTGACTTCTCAAGTTTTTTCGCTACCACAACCTTCTCGTCGAACTGAACAGTCTCAAAAAAGAGCAAGGGATGGCTCAGTTATAGTTGGTTCGCTGGCGGTGGGCTCCACGGATGAGGTTTTACCTGGGCAAGGTGTTGCTGGACAGGTGAATGTATCTGAAAGCGCTCAAGTTCTTCCTGGGCAAGAAGTGGCTGGACAGGAGACGGCGCTGGAAGGAGCAGTGCAAATTTCTGGCGAGGAGACTGACCAAAAAGAAGGAGAAGGTGGGAGCAATGAACTCCGTGGTGATGGTGCGAAGACATTGGATGTTCGTCCGGTGAAGAAGGACCCTCAGCAATTGCTTACTAAAGGCCTTCTGAATCGGATTTATTGGAAGGTTGCTGTCGGCAAGTTGCCTGTGGGGCAAAGGGACTGTCAGAAGGGGTCCAATAAGATGGATCGAAATTTGGTTATTAGCATGTCATCCGAAGGTGCAAGCGAACAGGATTTGAACCTGGCACTGGAGGACGATGCTGATCAGTTAATGGATGATGGTACAATGGTGGTTATGGTGTATGATCCACGAATGCTGATTCAGTCGCCAACAACTGATTGGGTTATGCGTCGCGGTTTGACCGATCGTACCATCTGGCCGGCAATAGCGACTGCGGCACAGAGGATATGTGCTGAAATGGTTCAAGTGGATGAATTGAATGCCCAGCTAGGGACTGGGGCACTCCTTTTTCAAAGGAGAGATCAAGGATATTATGGTGATTTGCATCATTCGTTCCATGACAATCCGTGCTTACCAGTGGTGGGAAATTTTTCCTCTCTCGGTGATGGGTGCATTGCTGTCTCCTGGTCTGGAAGGGGAATTCAGAAATACTGATAAGTTTGGAACTGCTATGGAGGCAATTGCCTACGATTGGAGTCGCAGTCCAGGCATGGAAGTTCACGTTGAACTTATGGCGAGGGTAGCCAAATTGGTTGCTCCGTTCCTTACCCTAGGAGGCCAAGGGTCAGTGGTGAATTCGGAATTTCTCTGGCAGCGCGGGAAGGCTCAATTGATGGAGTTCCTTCAGGCGGCGACATGCGCTGATCAATTGGAGGTTCTCTGGAACAGGATGGACGACGATGCTGATGAGGAAGTGGATCCTTCAACAACGGTGCTGGAGATTCTTGGACAGGAAGATGCGGTACTTGATCACGGGAACAATGAATCCCTGATTCCCATTGAAGATGCTGGAGGTGAGACAATTGGTGACACTGGAAGGGATGGCAAAGCGCCAGAAGTTTCTCCAGAAGAGGAGACATCCAGTGGTTCGTCAAGATTGGCTGGCACAAGGATGTTCTTGTGGTCAGTGTACTCTCGCGTTGCTTCCAACTGGGATTTCTCTACGCAGGACCGCGCGACTGGTAGGATCTTTGACAGCACGAAGGGGTATCCTGGTGAAGGACCAGACAATGGTGACGATTTTTCCTCTAAGAGGAACTTACCCTGGATCTCTGAAGACTACCTCGACGAAGTGGTGTCAAAAAAGATGGAAAGGTCTTCAGATATGGATGGGTTGGATGGGTTTGTTCCGGAAAGTGAGGGACAGTTGGAAAAGGTAGAGGTGGAGAATGTTACTGCCTCTAGAATTCTTATGGCTCTTTGGAAAAAGGGATATAGAGCTGGGTATAGGAGGTTGTGTCGTTTGAATGTATCTGGATGCAAGGTTGGAGCAATGAAACATCCAATCAAAAGGGTGCAGAAGATCGGCACTAGAAAGGCCTTCGTGAAAATATTCAATGTTTTTGGATCGTCTCAGCGTGGCTCAGGAGCTGGCGGAAAACCAATCATGAAGGTGGTAGGACCAAGGCCAGGTTTTCCAGCTGTACTCCAAGCATCAAATACTGATAGCGCCTTGGGTGAGGGGAGCAGTTCTCCGGTACGTGGCAATGTTCATGTAGAGCAGAATCGCCCTATGGACCGGTACGAGGCGGAGCGTTTGGAGAAGAGGAAGAAAGGCTTCTGCTATTGGTTCAGCAGGGGAAAAGATCGCTGCAAATTTGGTGAACACTGCAAATTCATCCATTCAGAAGATGATGTGGTGCTGCAATCGTATTGGTGCCAGTACTATGTGGCTGGGAGACACTGCTTCTCTGGAAAGGAGTGTAAGTTCTCACATGATGCAACTGGTGTAAGGTGTATCCAGTTTGCTCAGTCTGGGAAGTGCCGTTATGGGGACAAGTGTGTCTTTGAGCATGGTGATCCGCTGGATGAACAGAGGCCAAGGTCTCCAAGGACGCCCCCAAGGGATGGTCCAAGGAGAAGTTCTGGTGCAAAAGGTGGAGAAAAGGAGATCTCTCCTGAACGGTTCGATGAAGATGAGGAGGATTTCATGGTTTATGACGATGATACCAAAATGGTGGAACTGTTGATGGAGGCGATTTCACTTATGTCCAATGACAAGTCAGATTTGGCTCGTGCAGAGGCGGACCCAGTGTTCAAACTCCTGAAGTTCAAGGGAGACGCTGAACAGATGCATAGAGAATGGTGCTCATGGACCACTGGTATGTTGTCTACACTAGAACTTCACGAAATAGTGAAGTCGTATGAGGTTTCGCTGGCGGAGGTGGAAGAATGGGTCAATGACCTGAGGATATGGTTTGAGCGAGCCAATGTTGAAGAAGACAGAGATCCCAAAAGGGGAAAAAAGAGGTCCCTAGACAGGGAGTCCAACAAGGATATTCCTGCCGAAAAGGAGGTGGTTGAAACTTCGGAGACGGATGTTGCCGTTGAGGAAGAGGTGAAAAAGGTCAAAAAGAAGAGGAAAACTGCAGCTAGCGAGGATCCGTATACTCTCATGGTTCCAAAGCCGAAGAAGATGCCGGCGATCATTGAGAAGGGTGGATCATCATCCAATGCGGTGGTTTCTGCAGGGGAAAAAGCCTCTTCGAGAATGCGCACAAAGTCAAGCGTCGTGGGAAAGACGAAGAAGAAGGAGAAAAGTCCAAGCCCCAAGAAGGAAGAGGTGGTAGTGGTGAAAGGTCCTGAGGAAAAGGATCGTTCCTCTGATGTGGATGCGCAAGCGTCTACCGCTGTGGGTGCAGAGCTGGGTCAATCTTGCCAAGCGATTGAGGACGCGAAGAGAGAGGGATTGGTATCCTCAATTCAGAGGTGCGTGCAGGATCCTGTTCTTACAGTGTCGGACCTAGAGTATGTTCTGCTGCGACTTCACCTCAGTATCGATACCCGTCGGAAGAAGAAGTGACTGGATGGTATGGATGAAGGGATGGTTTTTCTCTTTCAGAAGACAGGTGCGCTGGAACAGCCAATGTGCTGAAAATGCGGTGGTTACTATCAAGGGTATGGAAATCCCTGATAGTAGAAGTCAGTAGTTTTTTGCGTAGCGAAGACCACGGTTCGTGGTGAAGAAGACCGAAGAGTCTTCAATGACAAGAGGATCATGGTGAAAAAAGATTCTCTGTGGTTAATGGGTTTAGCCAATGTGCTATAAATTCGTCCTGGATGACGTAAAACCATAATGTGCATTTCAGGCAGCTGGCTGCTGCCCTAATGGCAGCTTTTGGCCAAAGATCTGCACCTCCAATGTGTCCTAGGAAATCCTAGGACAGGGGGAGTGCGGAGCTGCAGTTGGTATTGTAGAAAGGAGTTGGTGTTGAAAGTTGAAGGGTCAATGTACCTGCTGATCTTCATGGCTCAAGACTGGGCCATGCGCCTGGTAGCAAAAAGAAGTTTTGAGTTCCTGTTGTTTGCTGGTTGGTTCAGGGTGAAATCTCTGGCGACTGTTGGGGTTGGTTTCCTCTCCCTTTCGGTTGCCCCCGTACCCTAAACCCTAAACCCTAAACCCCAAACCCTTAACCTGGGCCTCCCAACTGAAGGCCTTGGCTGGGCTGGAACCTCAGCGCATGGGCTCTGCGGTTGGAGGTTTCTTTTGGCTCATAGGCGTAGGTTTCAGCCGGGGGGGTTTAGGGTTTAGGGTTTGGGGTTTGGGGTTTGGGGTTTGGGGTTTAGATGGGTTCAGGGGTTTCAGCCGGGGGGGCAGGGATTTCCGGAGATAGGGGTACCGCTCATGTACCCCAGAATACTTTAGTCCTTTTCAAAAGGAACCCCAAAACAGGGTACCCCTATTTTCGGAAGCTCATATAGCGCCCCATCCAATATGTCGCGGTCCTTCAAAGCACAGCGACCTCGAACCCAGCCTGGAACTGGCCATCGCGAGACCGTGGGAATGAGGTTGATTTGGCTCCGCGTGACACGTTGCTGGTGACTGGCAGCATTGGCGATCTCGTCGAGGCACCTGTTGCAGCGTTGCTCTGCACCTGCCAATCTGCCTGGCAATGAGATGTTGAGCAGCTGATGCTCATGATGCTGGGCGGCTGGGGCCCACCCAGTGTTGAGCAGCTGGTGCTCATGATGCTCGGCGGCCGGGGCCCACACAGCGTGATCTTCAGCCACCGATGCTCACGATGCTCGGCGCCTGGTGGCCACACAGAGGGGTGTTGAGCGATTCTGATGATGCTCGGCGGCTGGGGCCACTCAGTGGGACGTTTGAGGAGGTGTTGCTCATGATGCTCGGCGGCCAGATGCTCGTGATGCTCGGCGGTTTGGGATCCACATGGTTGGATGTCGGTGGGACGATGAGCCGCTGATGCTTGGTGGCTGGGGTACCAGATGGGATGCTACGATGAGCACTGCCGCTCCATGATGGTCGACGGCCGGAGGCCACGTTGTGTCATGGTCAGCTGCTGATGCTTTATTCTGTATTCCAGTATTCCGGTGCACATCCGAAAGCCTGAGCCCTCAATCCTAAACCCTAAACCCTAAACCCCAAACCCCAAACCCTAAACCCTAAACCCTAAGCCCCAGTAGCCTTCCAAAGGGTGACTGGGGCCAAAAGAGAGAACCACCTGGCAAGGCCTCACACCTTGGCGCCGACGCGCCTCTGCCACGTTGAGCCGCTTTGCTTTGGGGCGCATGCTGGGGTTTAGATTCCTAACCCCAACAAACCCGATAAGCTCCAGAAGAAGTTTAGGGTTTAGGGTTTAGGGTTTAGGGTTCCATAGTAAGCCCCATAATAAGCCCCACAGAAAGACCCTGCGGCGTTCTTAGAGGCATTCTTTTTGAGGGCTTTTCGGGAGGTTTTTGAGAGGGTTCCGAGAGGGGCCATTTTGCTTGGGGGGGTGTACCTCGGTCTCCAGGTGGCCCAGATGAGTTTGTTTGGGGGGGCGATGTATAGGGGTGCTCAGCTGGGAGTTTAGGGTTTAGGGTTTAGGGTTTAGGCTCTTTGTTTGTAAGGCTTTGGCTCAGAATTTTGCTTTCATGGTGGGGAAGGTTTAGCAAAAAGCTGTGGGGAAGCAAAGAACCTCAGGTCCCCCCATGTACTACGATCGGGCACAAGTAGCTTCACTAGCCTTAAGCCCTAAACTCTAAACTCTAAACTCTAAACTCTAGATCCTAAACCCTAAACCCTAAACCCTAAACCCTAAACCCTAAACCCTAAACCCTAAACCCTAAACCCTAAACCCTAAACCCTAAACCCTAGATCTACTTTCTAGAGTCTCCCTGGGTAGAGGTGCTGCTGCTGTTTGGCGGCCGTCAAAGCCTCAACATGAGCTGAGGATGCCGCAGCCCGGGCCCCCCCCCCCCCCCCCCCCCCCCCCCCCACACCCTTCATGCAACCTGCCCTAAACCCTAAACCCTAAACCCTAAACAACCCTAAAACGAAACCTAAACCCGAAACCTAAACCCTAAACCCTAAACCCTAAACCCCTAACCCAAACCTAACCCCTAAACCCTAAACCCTAAACCCTAAACCCTAAACCCTAAACCCTAAACCCTAAACCCTAAACCCTAAACCCTAAACCCTAAACCCTAAACCCTAAACCCTAAACCCTACACCCTAAACCCTAAACCCTAAACCCTTCGATTCTCTATTGAACCCCTTCCCCAAGACGTTGTACAAGTCATCCTGGGATATGCACATAAGCCCTAAACCCTAGAGTTGGAGACCCTAAACCCTAAACCCTAAACCCTGAACCCTGAACCCTAAACCCTAAACCCTAAACCCTAAACCTTAGACCCTAAACCCTAAACCCAAGGAGGGGAGTGCAAGAGGGGTTTGTGTCTGAAGGTTAGAAGGCTCCAGAATTCAGTCCTTGGGGCTCCCAAAAACGCGCCTCACAGCCCAATCTCGAAGTTTCTACCCGAAAGGAAAGGCCTCGGAGCAGCCTCGTTTAGGGTTTAGGGTTTAGGGTTTAGGGCCCCCAAGCCCCTCAACCCCTCATCTCCCCCCCCTAAGCGTGCCTCAGGTGCGCAATCAGAGCTCGCCGCTTGGCGCCAGGCGTTCCGGCCATGCCTTTCGGATCCCTAAACCCTAAACCCTAAACTTTAAACATTAAACCCTAAACCCTAAACCCCAAACCCTAAACCCTAGGTAGCATATGGGGACCCTTAGCAGGGAACCCCTTCTGAACCCTCTTCTGGCCCTCTTAAGCAGGGGTCTATGTCCCAAGGGTCCCCCCAAATCCCCAAATCCTATCCCCTGTCCTTCTTGGGCAAGCGCAGGTCACTGGCAGAATATAGGGGGTCGGAATAATTACAAAAAATGTTCCCTCATGGTCCCTTTATAACTATACTATAAGAACCCCCCAAAACCCTATTCTGATTATTTTGGCCCCTATAGTAGATAACCAGCACCGTTCCACCAAGAATGGTAAACATTTGAACACGCAAAGGCAACCCAGTATGTCGACCAGAGGGAGGTACAGGGAGTGTAGGGTGTCGGTGAAGGGCTTAGGGCTCTTTGCAATCTTCAATCGTAAGCCTAAACCCTAAACCCTAAACCCCAAGCCCAAACCTGAACCCTAAACCCTGAACCCCAAGCCCTAGACCCTAAACCCTAAACCTGTGGCAGATCCGCTCCCAGCAGCGCGAAGAGAAGCGGAAGCACCTGTCGGTGCCCGGAGCCCAACAGAATTCAATCTTGAGGTTTACTGGGTGGGGTTTAGGGTTGTTTTGGGCTCAAACGGATGCTTTCTGGCGCGCTTTCGGACTTTTTTCTGTTCTACTTGCCGCACAGGCGTGGTGCCCATGCTGAAGAATCCACCGAAGGGGGAAAGGGCAAGGCTATGAGAGTTGTGGATGCTGGATTCCCCCCCACCCCCACCTCCTCCCCCCTTAGGGCTTAGGGTTTAGGGTTTCCCCGCCCCTAGTATGGGGTCTCCTTGGTGTGCTGCCCTCAACCCTGAGGTGGGGGGGGAGGGGGCTTTAGGGGCTTTAAGGTGTTAGGGTTTCAGGGTTTTGGGGGTTTTGGGTTCAGGGGAAAACCCTTGAGACCTGAATCTTCAAGAGCCTTTTCCCCAGGTC
This sequence comes from Symbiodinium natans, assembly GCA_905221605.1. Taxonomy (NCBI): domain Eukaryota; class Dinophyceae; order Suessiales; family Symbiodiniaceae; genus Symbiodinium; species Symbiodinium natans. Next base: position 44,737 of record CAJNDS010002820.1, on the reverse strand, counting down.
GCAGCGAGTGGCTGAAGACTCACCCGGCCTCATGGCCGCCGTCCGCGCCTTTCAGTTCGTTTAGGGTTTAGGGTTTAGGGTTTAGGGTTTAGGGTTTAGGGTTTAGGGTTTGAGCCTTCCTGGGTACTATAGCCCCTACATGCCAGCAGTGGTGCTGTCAAGCATTGACACCAAACAGTTTGTATCATTAGGGGCAAATGATGCGTCGCTTTTGCTTACTTCTTGCGTTTCGCACGGCCTTTGGCTGGCAGGAGGACCCTCAACCCTAGGGCCCCTTAACCCTAAACCCCACACCCCAAACCCGCAGGCCCCTAAACCCCACAACCCTAAACCCTAAACCCTAAACCCTAAACCCACCCCGCCCGAGGCCACGAACCCTTTCCTGTCCGTGTTTCAGCTGCCAAGCCTCCTCGCGGAGGCCCCCCTTGTTTTTTTGGTGGGGTCTAGGGTTGAGGGTTGAGGGTTTAAGGTTTAGGGTTTAGGGAGGGAGAATGTCAGGGCTTCTTTTTGGTGTTGGGGGTGGGGTTGAGGGTTTTAGGGGCGTGGGGGGGGGGGGGGGGGGGGGGGGGGGGGGGGGGGGGGGGGGGGGGGGGGGGGGGGGGGGGGGGGGGGGGGGGGGGGGGGGGGGGGGGTATTTTCGGGTTTAGGTTCGGGGCTGGACTGTCGAGGTGTCTTTGCTTTTATACTCAAGGGGGTTCGCTTAGGTGGGGGCAGGGTGAAGACTACAAAGAAAAAAGGTTGTGAAAAGGCGCCACATCATGGACCAGTGGCCCCCTAATCTAGAACTGTCTGCGCCAGGCGACGGCGAAAAACCTGAAGCACCGGGAGAAGCAGAAGGATCTCCGGTGGGGACGGTTTGTTTGGGGCTCGAGCCAAAAAACCCTTAAACCCTAGCCCTAGCCCTAATCCCTAAACCGGAACCCTGCACCCTAAACCTACGCCCCATTATCGCCCGGACATCCTAGAACCCCAAAATCTCTGAAACCCTTGAGCCCAGGGTTTGTCACTGTAGCATACTTTTGTTTATCGGGTTCTTAAGGGAGGGGGGTACAAGGCGGGTATGTAACCCAAGGTTCCCTCATACCCTCCACTACTCCCTAAGGCTCCCTAAGCTTCCCTACGGATAGGTACGGACCCCCATGAATCCCCCTTTCTCAAGAGCCCTATGAGTTGTAAAGAAGAATGCGGTTTTTCCAGCCAGGCCAAGCCCGCAAGAAAATCAAGCCCTAAACTAAGCCTAACCCTGAACCCAAACCCCAAATTTCAACCCTCAACCCTAAACCCTCAAGCCCCTGTAACTTGAAATTATCCAAAAGCCAGAAACGAAACTCCTCGAAACTTTCCTCGAAGCTTTCATCGAAACCTTCCTCGAAACTTTCCCCGAAACTCCTCGAAACTTTCCTCGAAACTCCCCGAAGCTTCCCCGGACCTGAACCCGCAATAATTTCAATGAGGGATTTAGGGTTTAGGGTTTAGGGCTTAGGGTTTAGGGTTTAGGGAAAGTTAAGACCCCAAGCAAAAATCTCGGAGCAGGAGCGACAGGCCGTGGCCGCCTCCGCCAATGCCGGCGCTCAGGAGGCCTCCACACACTCCTGATGTTTGTTTTGGGGGTTTTGGGTTTAGGGTTCAGGGTTTAGGTTTTCGGGTTTAGGGTTTAGGGTTTCGGGTTTAGGGTTTAGGGTTTCGGGTTTCGGGTTTAGGGTTTAGGGTTTAGGGTTTAGGGTGTCTTACAGTTCGGGGTCTAGGGGTTTGGGTCTTTTGAGAGGTTCTGGGGGGCTTCAGGGGCATAGGGGAGTTACGGGGTTTGGGGGGTCTGTGAGGCTCCCGTCAGCCCCCAAACCCTAAGCCCCAGGGGGTACCCCCTTTTATATAGCCTTCAGTGCCCTGCTATATGTGGAAGCCTTGTAGAAGGTACAGTGACTGCTCTGGATAAGAAACCTCTAGTTTTCCAGGATTTCTTAATTATGAAGCACACCACCTATTTCCGGAATTGTCACCGATTGTCACCTCCACAATTTTGAGGGTACCCTGCTTTCTTAATCCGTTTCTTACTTTGGGAGTGGCCCAGGGAAGGAGGGGGGCTTGGTAGAGGTGGTATTTTAAGGTGGGGGCGGGGGAGGGGGAAGAGGAAGCGATTCTGTACCAAGTTGGTAAGAGCGTCAGAATCCAGTGGATTGGAGCTCGACCCCCGCCGCCCCAAAAAATAAGAAGTTGACGGGCTGGATTTCTTAGTTCTAAGTAGTTGAGGTGCTGGATGTCTTTAGCTTTCAGAAATTCAAAGGAGGCTGATTTCCTGCTTGAGGGCCGGAAAGCTCGCTAAATGAAGAAAGTTTGCAAGAACAGCCAGCAAAGAAAGTTTAGTCCCAGGATGAGGGTACCCTGGATTTCCTGATTTAGTCTTGCTCTCAATTTTCGCATTTCTCACCGGGGGTCCCCTCGCGAGCGCGCCTGTGTCTGTAGCCAATGAGTTCGTAAGCAGTGCTGGGACTGTACCCCACCGAGTAACTCCCTTGTCGAAGTTGTTTTCTTGAGAGAACCCCTAAACCCCAAAACCTATAAACCCTAAACCCTAAACCCTAAACCCTAAATCCTAAGCCCCGTTCCCGGCAGGCGCGGGAGGCCCCAGCGCCTTCCGAGGCAGATGTGGACATGACCGAGGTGCTGGGCGACTGGTCAGGGGGCCTAAAATTCGGATTTAGGGTTTAGGGTCTAGGGTTCACGCTCTAAACCCTAAACCCTAAACTCTGAACCCCAGACCCGAAACCCTAAACCCTAAACCCTAAACCAGAGCCCTTTTTCCGTGGCTACAGGGTTTGGTAGAGGGTTTGGGCGCCCCGTTCGTCCATCTTTTCTGTGTCGGTTGAAGGTTTTAGGGTTGAGGGCTCTAGCATTTTTCGGGTTTACAATCAAACATGCCTATTACTCTAAAAACTAATGAAAAAATGAGAAAGCCGTTGCCCATTGCCCATCTCTGGATTGATGTTTCTGTCTGTAGTTTTTTGCTTTGGACGCTCAAAATCAAGTTCGCGGCCCAGGCCTCCCGCCCCAAGCCCCAAACCCCAAGCCCCAACCCCCAGACCCTAAACCCTAAGCCCCAAACCCTCAGCCCTAAACCCTCAGACCCCTGAATCCTAAGCCTTAAGCCCTAAGCCCTAAACCCTAAACCCTAAACGCTAAACCCTAACCCTAAGCTCTAAACCCTCAACCCTAAACCCTTAACCCTAAACCCCAAGGTGCCAAGCCATGAGGGTGGAGAAGCCGGTGGCCTTGGCTCGGGGCCTCTGAGAAGTTGTCTTGTGGCTTCAGAGTTCTAGGGTTCTAGGGTGTTCTAGGGTTCTAGGGTTTAGGGTTTAGGGTTTGGGGTTTAGGGTGTAGGGTTTAGGGTTTAGGGTGTAGGGTCTAGGGTTTAGGGTGAAGGTTTCTTAGGGTTTCTTGGGGTTTTAAGGTTTTTCGGGGGGGGGGGGGGGGGGCTTGAGGGTTTGCGAGGGGACCTTTTGAGGGGCTTGAGGTGAGGGCTTGGAGGGTTGCGGGGGTTTTTTCAAGGTTTGCTTTTGGATCTGTTTTTCTTGCTGAGCTTTGAGAGAGGCAAAAAGGGTTTAGGGTTTAGGGTTTAGGGTTTAGGGTTTGGGGTTTAGGGTTAGGGGGCTGGTCAAGGTTTTTTGTTGGGCTTAGGACCCTGGAAGGGAACGTCAATATAGCGGGAATCTCGCCTGGATCTTCCAAAACAACCCTGAAGTCTTGGGATGTTCCCCTTTCTACTAGCAGTCCTCAAAAAGGGACTATAAATAGGGGGGGTACTATAATCCCTATGAATTCTACAAACAGTCCTCAAAAAGGGACTATAACTAGGGGGTACTAAAATCCCTACTAAGGAGCTGTGAGTGTAAGGGGGGAACAGCCCAGCTGAAGTCTCAGATGAAGCCTGCCACGCTGGCGTGGGATGGGCTGGAGCAGGACTGGGCTACACCCTACACCCTCCACCCTACACCCTGCACCCTACACCCTACACCCTACACCCTACACCCTACACCCTACACCCTACACCCTACACCCTAAACCAAAGACCTTAAACCTTACAACCCTAAACCCCAACACCTGCGTAGAATTTCTTCGGCTTTCCGCGCGTAACTTCGGTTGTTCTCCATCCACCGTGGGACTTTTCAAGTCCTTAAACCTAGCCCTAGCCCTCAGGACTTTTGCTGAGCTTGCAGGGCTTTTCGGGGATGGTTGAGCACTTGAGTTTTGAATGGCCTCAGGGCTTCGGGTTGTGCATTTGCGGGCTGAGGGACTAAGGGTTTGGGAATTTTACCCTAAACCCTAAACCCTTAACCCTGAACCCTGAACCCTAAATCCTAAACCCTAAACCCTAAACCTTAACCCCCTAAACCCTAAACCCTAAACCCTGAACCCTGAACCCTGAACCCGAAACCCTAAACCCTAAACCCTAAACCCTAAACCCTAAACCCTAAACCCTAAACCCTAAATCTTAAACCCTAAACCCTAAACCCTAAACCTTACCCCCTAAACCCTAAACCCTAAACCCTAAACCCTGAACCCTGAACCCTGAACCCTGAACCCGAAACCCTAAACCCTAAACCCTAAACCCTAAACCCTAAACCCTAAACCCTAAACCCTAAACCCTAAACCCTAAACCCTAAACCCTAAACCCTAAACCCTTGGGCATGTTAGAGGGGCCTTAGCCATATTCCCCCACGTAACCTTTCCTTGAGCTGCTCAGCCTTTTTTTTTGTGAACGGCCCCGCATGCTTCAGACTGCGAGTCGAGGGTTTAGGGTTTGGGGGTAGAGGGTTTAGGGGAAGAGGGTTTAGGGGTTTAGGGTTTAGGGGTTTAGGGTTTAGGGTTTAGGGTTTAGGGTTTAGGGTTTAGGGTTTAGGGTTTAGGGTTTAGGGTTTAGGGATAGAGTGTTTCGGGTTTGGGGTTCAGGGGTTAGGGCATCTCCTGCTTCAGCACCTAAGCAAGGCCCTGGAAGCACAAGAGCCGAGCCAGCAGCCAGCAGCCCACTTGAAGAATTGTTTGCAGTTTCATGTTTGAGGCGGAGTACCTTGACGAGCACATGGCTTCCCGGGCTGTTGCTGAACATCTTTTTTTTGGAAGGGCTGGGCTGGTAAATGAGCGCGCTTGGGCTAAGTCAACCTTTAGGCAACCCTCAGCCCTAACCCCTAAACCCTAGACAACCCTAAACCCTAAACAACCCTAAACCCTGAACCCTAAACCCTAAACCCGAAACCCTAAACCCTAAACCCTAAACCCTAAACCCCAAACCCCAAACCCCAAACCCTAACCCTAAACCCTAATCCCTACACCACAAAACCAGGAGCTGCGCCCAAAGCGCCGCGCCGAGGCGCCGCGGGTGCCGCGGGCAGCGCCCTCGCTGCCGGAGGAGGCCGAAGCGACCTCCGCGACGTGGTGGTATTTTCTTACTTGTATATACACACACTTTATGATTATGATTATGATTATTGTTGTTATTATGATTATTGTTAATATTATTATCACTATTACTTTTCTTGTGATTATGGTTATTATTGTTATTATTGTTATTATTGTTACTATTGTTATTATTGTTATTCTTGTTATTCTTGTTATTATTGTTATTATTGTTATTATTGTTATTATTGTTATTATTGTTATTATTGTTATTATTGTTATTATTGTTATTATTGTTATTATTGTTATTATTGTTATTATTGTTATTATTGTTATTATTGTTATTATTGTTATTATTGTTATTATTGTTATCATTGTTATTATTGTTATTATGGTTACTATTGTTATTATTGTTATTATTATTGTTTTATTATTACTACTACTACTACTACTACTATTATTATTATGATTATTGCTACTATTATTCGCATCATCATCATTATCATTATCATTATTATTATCAGTTATAATTATAATGAGACTCCTTTTGCTTTTTTTCATGTGGTCCCTGGTTAGTGCAACCCTCCTCCCCTCTCAGAAGGGTTCGTTTGAGAGCTTTCGGCCTGTAACTTCCTTAGGGTACAAGGATCACCCTTGGCCTCTGAAGCAGCCTTAGAAACAAAGGCCCTAGTACGTGGTATTCGGTGGCAGGGAAGTGGCTGGACCCTTTTTATAGGGTTCTTAAGAGAGGGGGCTTCATGGGGGTAGGTACCTAGGGAACCTTAGGGAACCCTGAACCCTGAACCCTACACCCTACACCCTACACCCTAAACCCTAAACCCTCAACCATAAACCCTGAACCCTCAACCCTCAAACCCTAAACCCAAAACCCTAAACCCAAAACCCTAGCCCCAAACCCCAAACCCCAAACCCCAAACCCCAAACCCCAAACCCCAAACCCCAAACCCCAAACCCCAAACCCCAAACCCCAAACCCCAAACCCTAAACCCTAAACCCTAAACCCTAAACCCTAGCCCTAAACCCTAGCCCTAAAGTTGGCCAGGCGCCCAAGCCAAGGGAGTCCAAGCCAGCAGAGCTTGGAGCTGAGCTTTGGAGGGCGTTTAGGGTGTAGGAGCAGTTTAGGGTTTAGGGTTTAGGGTTTAGGGGTTAGGGGTTAGGGTTGAGGGTTGAGGATTGAGGGTTTAGGGTTTAGGGTTTTGAGTTTGAGGTTGAGGATTTGAACTTTCCACCTCAGCGTTTCGCTTTGTTGCTTCGTTTTGGGATTCTGTGGAGTAGGGTTGGGGGCTTAGCCGTGCATCTGGGGCGTTGCAAGATGGGCAGTGAGACACTGCACCTAAAATGGGTTGAGTGCTCCTTGTTGCCCTTCTGAGTTCTTGAATCCTGAGCCCGAAGCCCCCAAAACCCCAAGCCTTCTGCAAACCCTCTACCTGAACACCGAAAGGCCGCCGGCCCCCCGAAACCCTAAACCCTAAACCCTAAACCCAAAACACTCTGTAGTTGAGAACCAGGCCTGAGTCGATCGAGAGCCTGATGCAGCAGCTCAGCGATGGCGGGACAAAAGCGGATCGGAACCTCGCACTTGGCGTAGGGTTTAGGGTTTCGGAGTTGAGGGTTTAGGGTTTAGGGTTTCGGAGTTGAGGGCTTAGGGGAGTTGAGGGTTTTAGGGTTTAGGGTTTGGAGGCTTTGGAACTTCGGGGTTTTGGTTTAGGCCCTTTAGGCCTCGTAGGCGTTGCGGCATTCGGGGATTATTGGGGTTGGGGGCCTAGGATCCGTGCGCCTGCAGGAAGCCAATGCGCCTCAATAACCCTGCAAGCCAAAATGTTGCAGCTGGTTACTGGTGTGCTTAAAGACACATTGCATCACGTTGGGAGAGAGGGGTGGTGAGGCCATGCACCCTTTGCTCATAAGAAGTCGTGAGTGGGACTGCGGGGATAGGTTTATTTTGTACACAATTTGGGGGGGGGATGGGAGAGGGGGGAAGAGGCCGAATGTCAGTTTAGCAGGGTGCAGGGTGATCCCGGCAAACAGCAGCATCTGAACAGTTTTTTTTTCTCTGCTGCAGCGCCGGCCTGCTGCTTTTGAGGGCTCGAAAGGTGTAGTCTTCAAGAGACACGAGGCAGCAGCTCACCGTGATTGAAGATCGGAAGATGTGGACTTGCCATAAAAAGCTTGCGCGCCCGATGCGGGGAATTCAACTCTAGGCCACCGCAGATTTGAGAGGCCCACCCTGCACCCTTGAACCCTTAGCCCTAAGCCCTGCACCATAATCCCTACGGGGGGTTTAGGGTTTAGGGTTTAGGGTTTAGGGTTTAGGGTTTAGGGTTTCGGCCTAAACCCTAAACCCAGCACTCCCAAAGACTCCGTCTAAAATCAGCCCACAACTCTCCGACTCGCAGCTCCGTAAACGGATGTGCCGCACGGGAGCACGTTGAGGCCTTTTTGAGGGTTGGCTCTTGGGGGTTTGAGGGGTTTGAAGTGTAAGGACCCAAGCCCTGAAGAACTACTATAGCCTACTATTGCCTACTTTAGCCTACTATAGCATGCTATGGTCTACTATAGTATGCCATAGTATACTGTAGTCTACTACCCCCAGCTTCATCGTGCCCCCGCTAGGGGGCCCTCTCTATCCCATCCTGAGAAGCTTCACACACATTGAGATGTGGGGACCAAAGGTTGAAGACCTTCCAAGGGACCCTTTCCTCTAAGCCCTCTAAGCCCTCAAAGCCCTCTAAGCCTTAAAAACCCCCTGGTTTAGGGTTTAGGGTTTAGGCTCGTATTCTACCACCCTAAAAACCCCAAGCCCTGAACCCTCGACCCTGACCCAAAATTGGCCCCTGACGGCCATGCAGGGGCCATCCCTGTGCCCGGCATGGTCACGGCCGCCAAGGCGTTTTGCTCTCTTTTTGGGGTTTTGGGGTTTAGGGGTTTAAGAGTTTAGGGTTTAGGGGTTTAGGCTCTAGGGGTTTCGGCTTTAGGGGTTTAGGCTTCAGGGGTTTAGGGTTTAGGGGTTTTCGATTGGAGTGCGACGGAGGGATAAAGTCTGGGGTGCTGCTCTTGCTTCGGATGTTTGGGGGTTTCGGGTTTATACTTGGGGTTGTTACTCGTACATGGCCCCTTAATCTGGGCCCAGAAAAAAAGGGGGACCCCTTATATACCCCGCCCATACATCAGAACCCTTTACAGAGGGTAAGGGACCATAGTAAGGGGCCATGCAACTCCCCTTAGGGTTTAGGGTTAAGGGTTTAGGGTTTTGGGTAAGGTGTCGGGCTTGGGCCCGGCAAAAGCTCGCAAACAGGAACGGCGAAGTGCCCCCTTGGAGTAAGGGGCATAAGGAGGGACCCTAGAAGGGGCCCTTCATCGTATTCCCCTATATAACCCTTATATATACCTTATGTAGTTCCCCTAAATACCCCCTAAGTTACCCCTAAATTACCCCTAAGGTCCCTTATAAGGGTCCCGCCTTTAGTGCCCTTGATTTGAGATTGAAGTGCATCATGCCCGCAGCAAGGCAGCGTCCAGCCTTAGGGCTTAAGGTCACTCTAAGCCCTTCAAGCGCTAAATCTTTTGAGCCCTCAAACCCTCAAACCCTCAAACCCTCAAACCCTCAAACCCTCAAACCCTCAAACCCTCAAATCCTTAAACTCTTAAACCCGTACACCCGTAGACCCGTAAACCCTTAAACCATTAACCCTTCCCTGAAGTCCTTAAATCCTTAAACCCATAAACCTTCAAATCCTTAAGTCCTTAAACCCTTAAACCCGTAAACCCTTAAACCCTTAAACCCTTAAACCCTTAAACCCTTAAACCCTTAAACCCTTAAACCCTTAAACCCTACTCCTGCAGGTACAGGCTCGTGCCAGCTCGAAGGACCCTTGTGTGTGCCTCTTTTTGGGGTTTAGGGTTTTGGGTTTAGGGTTTAGGGTTTAGGGTGTAGGGTTTGGGGTTTAGGGTTTAGGGTTTAGGGTGTAGGGTTTAGAGTCTTGAGGGCTGCAAGGGCTGTGGAGGTGTTTTCTTTTGGGGTCCAGGGTCTAGCGTTTAAGGGCTAGGGTCTGGGTTCCAGGGTTTAGGGGTCCTTTTATTTATGTGTTTGTTTATTTATGTATTGATTTAATTCTTCATGTATTTATTTGTAGTGATGATTTTTGCTATTTTTAATATTATGTTGTTTTTTTCTTTGGGGGGGGGTCTGGGCTCCACCGTGGCCTTTGTTGGGTGTAGGGTTTAGGGTTGAGACGGTTTAGGATTCAGAGTTGAGGGTTAAGTTCTGGCCCGTGGCGACCGACGGTAAAATGATGGCGGAAGCCTGGGTGGTTCCTCAGTCAGCCCGAGTTTATACGTTCAGGGTATCTCAGCTGGGGTTTAGGGTCTAGGGTTTCGGGGCTTCGGGTTCAGGGGTTAGGGTTTGGAGTTTAGGGTGTCAGGGTTTCCGGGTTTCGGGTTTGGGGGTTGGGGTTTTTGGAGTTTGGGGTTTAGGGTTGCGCAGCATCCGAGATCGCATGAGCCTTGCCGTATTCTCACCAACCCCTAAACCCTAACCCTTAACCCTATACCCTAGACCCTAAAACCTAGAGTATATATATTTGGGCAATTATACAACCCAACCCTAAACCCTTAATCCTACTCCTAAACCCTAAACCCTAAACCCAAAACCCTTAATCCTAAACCCTAAACCCTTAATCCTAAACCCTAAAGCCGAAATCAAATCTTCATCCCCCCAAGAGCCTACTCCCCTGGCCAGGATGGGCGCGCGGCGCAGCCAAGTGATGCCGGTTGGCAGCTCAGGGGTTTAGGGTTTAGGGTTTAGGGTTTAGGGTTTAGGGTTTAGTGTTTAGGGTTTAGGGTTTAGGGTTTAGGGTTTAGGGGGTTTAGGGTTTATTGAAATTCAGGGTTCAGACCCTTAAAACCCCTAAAACCAACCCCTAGAACCCCTGAAACCCTAAACCCCTAAACCCTAAACCCTAAACCTTAAAACCCTAAACCCCAGCTCTCGGAGCAAGCAGCGTCTGAAGGTCGCACGGAGATCCCCGAGGTGCCAAGATCTCTGAAGGGCGAGCCGTGAGCGTTGGGAGGATTCCTTGGTAGGGTTTAGGGTTTAGGGTTTAGGGTTTAGGGTTTAGGGTTTAGGGTTTAGGGTTTAGGGGGTTTGGTTTCCCTTATTGGTTAATAGCAGCATAGCTAGGAATATTTTTCAGACGCTGGTAAAGGCCATCCTAGATTCAGGGGTTTGAGGGTTTGATGGGTAGGGTTTTAGGGTTGAGGGTTTAAGAGTTCGAGGCCTTAGGGGTTTGGGGTTTGAGGGTTTAGGGTGTAGGGGTTCGGGGGTTTAGGGGCTTTGGGGGTTTGAGGGTTTAGGGTTTTGGGGTTTGAGGGTTTAGGGTTTTGGGGGGCTGAGGGGCTGAACACCTGAAACCCGAAGCGCCGGAAGCTTTCAAAGGCATAGCCAAGCCCAAGTTGTGCACAGCCCAACTCCTTACAAGAACTCCAGCCCCGCAACCCGAAATAAAGTCCAGAATGGGTATGTTCCAAAATACGAGTACCCTAGTATACCACCAAAAAATGCCAAAGTCGACTCCCCTACCCGCAACAAAAGCAAAAGTGAACAAAAAGGTGCGCCCCATTTTGGGAACCCGACCCAATCCCCTACATCCTAAACCCTAAATTTAAGAGCCTCCGGCTCAAGCCGCCGACCCCGCAGGAGAACAAGTTTAAGGTTTGGGGTTTGGTGATTTTGTTTGCGGTTCCTGTTAGGGGTTGGGGGGGGGTGGGGGGGTGGGGGGGGGGGGGGGGGTGGGGCGGCAGGGGGGGGGGGGGGGGTAAGGGGGGGGGGGTAAGGGGGGGTGCGGTAAGGGGGGTAGGGGGGGGGGGTAGGGGGGGGGGGGGGTAGGGGGGAACCCTAAACCCTAAACCCTAAACCCTAAGGGCTTTCTTGGAAAGTGCGGCTGCCAGGGGGACCCCGCCGCGTCCACATCACACAGCCGCTTCGCTTCCGCCTCGCGGCGGCGATTCCCATGTTGTGTGACATGAGGGGTGGGGTTAGGGTTTAGGGTTTAGGGTTTAAGGTTCAGGGTTTAGGGTTTAGGGTTTACCTAAACCCTAAACCCTGAACCCAAAACCCTAAAGCCTAAACCCTAAAGCCCAGGCCTGTTCAGGGTGTCGGGGCGGTCCCCTCCAAGGAACTTGGCTTCGGGTTTGGGATCTGAGAAGTGGCTTCTGGGGGCAGGCCTTCGGGCCGCGTGCCCATGATTTCACTGTTCGAGTTGAACAAACTTTCACTCTGCCATTTTTTGCATTTGTGTCTACATTGTTTGGTTATTGTTATGATTGAGTTTTTAAGTAAGGCAGGAGCGGGATCAAGATTGAGGTTAGGGTTTAGGGCTTGGGGTTTCGGGTGTGGGGTTTAGGGTTTAGCGGTTCAGGGGTTTAGGGTAGCTTTATAGCCACTCGATGGCTTGGTGAAGAGGCTGCACACGAAGGGCCCACTGAAATCAGCCTCTGAAAGACTCTTAAGCTGCTGCTCTTAAACCCTGAAGCTTGGGAAGCCCCCCCCCCTCCCACGAGGTGCAAAACCCTGGCCTCTGAGTGTTCCCTGATTTCCCCAGCCCACAAGCCGGCTAAGCTCGGCTCGCCCCTCCACTTCCGTTAGCCGAGGAAGTGTCGCAAGCGGAAAGTCAAGAGGCAGGGGCAGCTTTGGGTTGAGGGAAGGTTTTGGGCTGCGCAGGGTAACCCTATGCAACACGAAGCCCTTAAACCCCAACTGAGCCCCAGACCCTTAGGACCCTTAGAACCAACCCTATACCCTGAATCGTGCAAGGCTACGCGAGTCGACGTGAGTCCCTATGCCCTGAAGACCTCTCCCCCCGCGCATAGAGTGTGCTTGTGACGTCCGTGCATCGGCGGCGCCAAACCGGAAACACCCTGGTCAGCTGCCAGTCGTTGTAACCCTAACCCTGAACCCGAAACCCTAAACCCTAAACCCTAAGCCCTTCGGCTCGAAGCCCAACGTCAGTCCGAAGATCTGAGACCCTGTGGGATGTTCAGGGCACCTTAACCACTAGTTGCTTAAGAACCCCAAAATACCAAAAAGAAATCCTCCTTATAAGGGCAATGGAGGGATTTTCCTTTTTGGGGGGTTCTTAAACAAATAGTAGTTAAGGTGCCCTGAACATCCCAGGATTTTCCTTTTGGGGGTTCTTAAGCAATTAGTAGTTAACTGGTACCTCCCTGATCTCCCCATAGCCCGAAACCTGAATGTTAAAGCCCAAAGCCCTTAATTTTCGGTCCTAAACCCTCAGTCCCTAGACCTGTAAGCCGTAAACCTCAAACCCCAAGCCCCCCCCCCCCCCACTACGCCCCAAGCCCTAAACAACCCCTCAACCTCACCTCGCTCCCCACGAAAGAATCCTCTCCTTGCAGGCTTGGGAACCGCTGAGCTATGGCGAGCAGCTGGCGCTAGCCTCAGGACCCTGTGAGGTGTGGCTGTTGGTTTCGGGCTGAGGGTTGAGGGAGGGCAGGCTATGCTTCCGAGTATACATATTGGTGAGTGTGGGTATGCAAGTAATCAAAGCCCGACTTCACAAAACCAGGTGCGGGCGTCGCCCTGCAAGGAGGTCCAGTGCCTCTGTCAAAACCCATGAAGGTGAAAATGTGCCCCTAAACCCCTAAACTCATCATGCGCATGGCAGAAACAGTGCCCCCCAACAAAAACTAAAGCCCAACAAAGGCTTAAGCTCTCACCCCTCGAACCCGAAGCAGTGAACCCCAAACCCTCTCTCTCTCTCGCTCTCTCTCTGTCTCTGTCTCTCTGTCTCTCTGTCTCCCCATCCCATAAGCGCCCAAGACCCTGTAGGGTTCAGGGTTCAGGGTTTAGGCTTAGGGGTTTAGGGTTTAGCGGTTTAGGCCCCGTCAGCAGAAGACCCCCAAAATCCTGAAACCCTTGAACCTAAAGCCCATCAGCGCCCCAGGTCCTGGAGACCTATCTCCGCTACCGCGGGAGAAGATACGACCGCCAGCGCCAGGACCCTCCAAGGTCTCGAGATGTAGGGTTTAGGGCATAGGGTTTAGGGTAAGCTTGGTTTGCTGTACAAGGGAACCTAGAGGAAGTCACCGGCCGGGAAACCACATAATGCTTTGTCCCCTTGTGTGGCATCCGGGCTTTAGGAGCTTATAAGCCCGAAGCCCCCAAAACACGCGTTGTGTTTTTTGGTTTCAGGTTTTGGGGTTTGCGTTCTTTTGGTTTCTTTTTTGAGGCCTTCGGGTTTGGGGTGTCGGCTTTCAAGCAGAGAAGCTGCGCTTCGCCGCTCCATGAACTGCGCGGTGAGCCGCTGAGAAGCCTTTTCTCTGCACCGCAATTAAACCCAAAACCCTCAACCCTCCACCCTAACCCTAAACCCTAAACCCTAAACCCTAAACCCTAAACCCTAAACCCTAAACCCTAAACCCTAAACCCTAAACCCTAAACCCTAAACCCTAAGCCCTAAGCCCTAAGCCCTAAACCCTAAACCCTAAACCCTAAACCCTAAACCCAAAGCCCTAAACCCTAAACCCTATACCCCATACCCCCGCCCTGCCCCCCGCCCCCCTCAACTCTGAGGCTTTCTTGTGTGCTTCTTTAGGGGCCTTTGATGGGCATTTCAGGGCTCTTTCAGGCTTCTTTCGCTTTTTTAAGGGTTTTGGGCTCTTTGAGGCTCTTCTTACGGCTTCTTGAGGCCTTCTGGGGGCCTTCTTAAGGCTTTCGTGGGCCTCTAGGGGGGTTTCTCTAAGGGCTTCTGCTCGTAGGGATTCTGGCTCGTAGGGATTCTGGCCTGCTCTTCTGGTCCAGGATGCCTTGTCCCAGCCGCGGAAGATCCGCCCTCCCCCAGACGCCCACCCAGGCGCTCGGGGGGGCTTCGGGTTTCGGTTCTTCCTGGGCTGTTGCTAAACCCTAAACCCTAAACCCTAAACCCTAAACCTTAAACCCTAAACCCTAAACCCTAAACCCGAAACCCTAAACCCTAAACCCTAAACCCTAAACCCTAAACCCTAAGGACCTTGAATTAAAGCGCTCTCTAGTGGCGTTCGTGTCTCAGCCTGTTGGGGTTCAGATGTGTTTTCGTTCTAGGGTTGCGCAGCCCCAGGTGCCCCGTGAACCCTTATTGTGGATGCGCGGTGTGTCGTCGTATGAAGGACGAAGTCACGCTGCACTTCCATGCATCTGCAAGCCATCGCAGAACAGGAGATGTTTCAAGGTGTGCTCACTGGGTTGGAGCAGGATGATATGATATGGGGGTTTCCCAAACAGATGGTTCCCGGAAAGGGGGGTTCCTATGTGAAGGAAGAGTTTCTTTGGGGTGCGCGAAGGGTACCCGAATTTTCGGATAAGCTGCTATAACAACGTGAGAATCATGTCGCAGCTGGGGTTCGGAAACTTCCGAGCCTCAGTCATGCGCGTGCTCGTGTTTTGTGTCTCTGGGTTGCCATTGACTGGAGCCGGTGGCGAACTGGGCTTGGTGGGCTTAGGCACAGCAGGCATCCAGCAAGTGTCCACTGTAGTGGAAGCTATCAGATTGGGGTACCGCACCCTAGACACCGCCTTGCTGTATGGGAACCACCACCTCATCCGAGCTGCCATCGCGCAAAGTGGCGTTCCGCGCGAGGATTTATTTCTCACATCTAAGGTCGGGTTTCTCCCAAGCAGCATGGAGCTACCAGAGGAGCACAAAGATGCCTTTGGCTTCGATTTTTTACCAGTGCCTCAAGAGATTGTGCCGCGAGTCCATCCGCTGAATGTCAAGGGCAAGGAGCTCCCAGCCATTCAACTCAGCCTAGAGCAGCTGGGCACTTCCTACTTGGATCTATGCCTCATCCACACCCCCGCAACCTCCGCGCTGGAGCTGGCCGCGTCCTTCATACCCCATGCCTACGGGGCGGGGATGCTGGCGCAGCTGCCGAAATGGTCCGAGACCATGGTGAGGGGGGCGCTGACTGCCCTCGCGTCTCAGGAAGTTCAGAGAAGGGTGGAAGAGGCCCATGAGGAGCGGAAGAAGTCCTGGCAGAACCTTGAGGAGGCGCAGCGAAGAGGGCTCTGCAAGCACATCGGTGTCAGCAACTACCCGACGGCATTCATGAAGGAGATGGATGCATACAGGACGGCGCCAATCTACAACACCCAGCAGGAGCTCCATCCGCTGGCACAGTTTCGGGACGTCCAGGAGTATGCAAGGGACGCGGGTGTGCGGCTCACAGGCTATGGCACGGGAATCCTCACTTCGAATGCGGTGGCGCGGCAAGTTGCAGCACGGCTCGGCCGAACCTCAGGGCAGGTTCTGCTGCGCTGGGCCGTGCAGAGAGGAGTTGCAGTTACCCCGAAATCGAACAAGGCCTGGCGCTTGAAGGAGAATTTGGCGGTCTTGGAGTTTGAGCTCGAAGACAAGGACATGAAGCTGCTGGACGCCCTAGACCAGCAGCATGTGTTTTATTGGAATACCAGTCTTCTTGTTCCAGTGGCCTCCGCGCCTACCTCCACAGTGGCCGGCTCGCCCAGTTCGAGCCGCGCGGAGCTTTGAGTAAAGAGGCGGTCGTTTGAGTTCTTCATTAAGGAACGAGCAAGGAAGCAACGGAAGGTGCATGTAACAGCCGGCACGAGTACCATGCAGTGGCAATGAACCTGGTTGCGTCCTTGCCCCCAAGCCCCAAGCGCCAAGCCGCAAGCCCCAAGCCGCAAGCCCCAAGCCACAAGCCCCAAGCCCCAAGCCTCAAGCTCCAAGCCCCAAGCCCCAAGCCCCAAGCCCCAAACTCTGAACAGGGTTTAGGGCCCCAACCACCCAACCTGTGGAGGCCGACACCGCAGGCCTCTCAGCAAGGACCAGGCCGCGAGAAGGGAGTTTGGGTGCTTATGGGGGTTTGGGATTTAGGGTTTAGGGTTTAGGGTTTAGGGTTTAGGGTTTAGGGTTTTGGGTTTAAGGTGCCGGAAAATAGGGGACCCCGAAAATTGGCCGCAAATAGTAGGATTCCCTTTTTTCGGACCCCAGCAGGTTACCCCAATTTCGTAAAACCCCCTTATAGGCTTAGGATTTAGGGTTTTGGGGGGTTTGCGTGTTGGGCTTAGCATGTTTGGATTTTGCTGCTGGGGTGGTGGTGGGTTGGGTGGGTTGGGTGGGTTGGGTGGGTTGGGTTGGGTTGGGTGGGTCGGGTGGGTTGGGTTGGGTCGGGTTGGGTTGGCTTGGGTTGGGTTGGGTGGGTTGGGTGGGTTCAGGGGTTTTAGAGGTTTGAGTGTTTGCGTTTTGCAACATCTTCCCTCGCAGTGCCAGATGGTGTGGCTCTGGTTTGTTGCTTGCTTTGGGGCCAAAGTTGAGCCCACAGGGCTTGGGCCCGAAGCCCAAAACCTGCCCCTGAAACCCTTAACCGCAATAAAGGCCTCAAAGGACTGCCCTCAGAACCCCTTAGAACCCCAAACCCCCCCTCCCCCCTCCGCCTTCCCCCCCCTTGATGTTTTCAGATGGGCGACCTCCTCGAGCGCCTCTCGAAGCCCAAGAGGCCCATCGAGACAGAGAGCGAGGAAGAAGAGAGAGAGGAAGCCCTCGGGGGGGGGGGGGGGGGGGGCCATGCGTGCAGAGAGAGAGGAAGAGAGTGAGACGGAGAGAGAGAGAGAGCCATTATTGGATCAAGCATCTTCGGTGCTCATGGAGTCGACGATTGTCCAATCTGTCTGGAGGCAGCAAATTCAATGTTTCGACAAGCGTCTCGTTCCGGGCGGCCACACCTTTTGTGGCGAATGTGCTGCCGCGCTGGAGGCGGGTTTCGTTGCAATTGGAAACTAATTTAGAACACATGAATGTCGGCGGCCTCGGTTCCGGCCTTTATTAGATTCTTCGGGTGTAGGTTCAGTGTAGGGTTGCTCTTGAAAGAAAGGAAGGCAGTGTGGCGTGTTACAAATATGAATATCCAAGAACGTAAATATGTTAGCGTGTAGCCTAACTGCAAAACCCATGAATCTGGTTGTGTTTCAAAGTAGTACCGCAGCCCGCCTGTTTCCTTGAAGCGTCTTGCTCAGCAGCGTTGCTTTGCGTCCCTGTCTTCGCGCCGCGCAGCCCCTCGGTTGAGGCGCGTTAGCTGGACATCACATCGTGACATAAGTTGCTAAAGTTGCCATGCCTGACTTCCAAGGTCATGCCTGTGATCCAAAGCGTGCGCAAGTTCGCGCAGGCGCCCTCAAGGAAGATGGTCCGCGTCAACCTTGGCTTTGGTGGACAGGTCTTGGACGAGGAGGCAGGCCGAGTCCGATAAAGCGCTGACTAGAACTTGCTAAATTGAACCTGTGAGAGCGCGTGCTGTGCGTGTGCAAGGTCCACTTCAATTTGACGGTGTTCACCCTGGACATTTTCGGGTTTATGAAGGCGTTCACAAAACTCAGAAAGGTCTAGGGGAGCGCGGGTTGTACTCGACCTGGAAATTTGGAGGTCTTGGGAAGGTATCGGGGTGATCGGGTTCCGGGTGTATCGAAGAACCTGCCAATAGTCTAGGGGGTTCAAAAAACGGCGGCCAAAAGACCCAGGGCGGGAGAGAAATGGCCAGAAAAGCGCCAACGGGTCCCTAGGGAGGGGGGGGGGTCTCAGGCTGCCTGAACGCCCTCCGGCCGTCAGTCAGTCAGTCAGATCTGGCTGGCGTCAGTCAGATCCGTCTCACAACCATGTGCCTCCTGGGCAATGTCGCTGCAATAAGACCGAGATCTCTCAGCACTTCCGCAAGCGCTCTTATCCCGGTTATTCCCCTAGTTACTCGAGCTAGATCCAGGGTCGTCACAACAAGGCACCAGAGGAAGGAAGGAAGAGAGAGAGAGAGGGAGAGAGAGAGAGAGAGAGAGAGAGAGAGAGAGAGAGAGAGAGAGAGAGAGAGAGAGAGAGAGAGAGAGAGAGAGAGAGAGAAGGACGGAAGGGAGTGAGAGAGCGATACGATGTGCAGATAGGTTGGGTCTTGGGGCTGGGGGGTTGTGGGGTTTTAGGGCGGTTTCAGGGGTTGGGGTTTTGAATATCTGGGGTTGGCCAATCTCGGGTTCTTGCGGAGTTGGGGGTTGAGGTTTCGAGGCTGACCCCCACATTGGAGTTTTGCGCTAAATTGTGTTTTTATTTTAGGGCACCAAAAAGGGTGCACAACTTGGATCATCCTCCCAAGAAGGGACCATGCACCCTTGAGCCCTAAACCTCAACCCCCGTACCCTTCATTCCCAAAACGCTCTCATGAGCCCTAACCCAAAACCCTCTAAACCCCTTTGCGCCCCGTAACAATTCCCCAACCCCCCCCCCCCCCCCCCCCCCTAAAACCCAAAACCCAAAACCCAAGACCCAAAACCCAAAACCCAAAACCCTAAACCCTAAACCCTAAACCCCTAACCCCTAAACCCCCCCCCCCCCCTTCTGACCCCCGACCCCCGAAGATCGCTCCTTGCCAGGGGCAAGGTGGTCGACTCGGGTGAGCATCTGGTGGGGGAGCCCGGCTCTACTTGCAGGTTCAAGGTAACTACTTATTAACCAATCGGGGTTTAGTGTTTACGGTTCAGGGTACTTATTAACCAGTTATAACTGTACTTCGAACCCACTTATAAGCCCCTTAAGTGCCCCAATATGGTTGGAAGTACAGGTTAGAAGTACAGTTCTAATTGGTTAGTAAGTACCATGAACCTCCAAGTAGGGGGTGCTGTAAGGTGTTAGGTTTCAGGGCTCTTTGAGTTTAAGGGTTAGGGGTTCAGGGTTGTTTTGCGCCTTTAGGTCTTTTTTGGGTTTTGGGGTTTTAGGGTTCGGGGTGTGTTCAGGTTTTAGCTTTCAGGGCGTTTGGGCTTGCGGCGTGTGTGAATTGGCACACGTAAGCCCTACTGGTAACCACCCTAAAACCCTCAACCCTGAAGGCCCTCAGCTGACGGAAGGCCCGAACCCTCGTGGTGCTCCGCAGGGAGTTATGGGGTATCATGCGCCCCCCCCCCCCCCCCCATCTAAGCCCAGCAGCCCTTAACCCTAGGCCCGCCCAGTGAAACCCAGCAGGCTCTACACCCCAAACCCGGTAGACCCTAAACCCTAAACCCCAAACCCCAAACCCTAAACCCTAAACCCTA
Organism: Symbiodinium natans; assembly: GCA_905221605.1. Taxonomy (NCBI): domain Eukaryota; class Dinophyceae; order Suessiales; family Symbiodiniaceae; genus Symbiodinium; species Symbiodinium natans. Next base: position 25,248 of record CAJNDS010002820.1, on the reverse strand, counting down.
GACCCCAAACCCCTAAACCCTAAACCCTCAATCCAATGGACCCTATGCCTTGCGCCCACAACAACACCAAGCCGCCGCTGAGACAGGCCCTGCAGGCCTCACGCCAGGAGATGGTCAAGCAGAAAGCCATCCAGGCACGCAGAGGGTCTGCGGGTTTGGGGTTTCGGGTTTAGGGTTTGGGGTTGCGGGTTTAGGGTTTAGAGGCCCCGAGACCCTAAACTTGAAGCACCCTAAACCCTGAACCTTCAAGCCTAAACCCTCAATTCTTTGTGGGTGCTTTGCAGGGCCTGAGGTTTCGCCCGAAACCCGCCGAACTCCCTCAGACCCTACTTCACTGTGTGGTGCTTTACTGTAAGTTTAGATCCTTAGCCTTTTTGGGTTTATCGGGTTTCTGAGTCAGGCAGCTAAAAAATTTAATTTATAACTAGCAGCCACGTTCGCTCCTCACATCAGGAAAGTCCTACCCAAAACCAAAGCGCTCAAACCCTGAAAATGGCAGACCCCGAAATCCTAAGCCCTAAGCCCTAAGCCCTAAAACCCATCCCTCTAAGCCTATACCCTGATAAAACCCCAAAACCACCGCAACTAGAAACCCCAAACCCTAGACCCTAAACCCTAAACCCTAAACCCCAAACCCTAAACCCTAAACCCTAAAACCTAAACCCCAAACCCTAAACCCTAAACCCTAAACCCTAAACCCTAAACCCCAAACCCTAAACCCTAAACCCTAAACCCTAAACCCTAAATCCTAAACCCCGACACCAAAGGTGCGGGACGTCGAGGCCACCTTCGCCCGCCTCTCCGCGCCCAAGGCGGCACGGGGGCTCGGGGCCCCGGGGGCTCCGAAACAGGTTTCCCAAAAGTAGGGGTTTAGGGTTTAGGGTTTAGGGTTTAGGGTTTTAGGGTTTAGGGTTTAGGGTTTAGGGTTGGGTTCACTTAACCCGGAAACCCTAAATGCTTAAGAGGCTGAAGGGCTTACAAGCTCAAGATTTGATGGCTCGGGGTTTTGAGATGGTCTTGAGGATTTCTAGGGCTGCGGGTGTAGGAATTCTGTGGTCTAGCCCTTGAACCCTGAAACCATGAAACCCTGCAGCCATGAACCCCTCGAGCCCTGAAGCCCTCAACCCCTTGAACCCTGAAGTCCTTGAACGCTTGAGCCTTGAAATGTTCCGCCTCATACTAAGAGTCCTTCAATGGGATTGCAGAAACCCCTAACATGAATCCTTATGAAGGACTGTTAGTCTAGGGGGGAACAGCCCGAGTTGAGCACCCTAAACCCTAAACCCTAAACCCTAAACCCTAAACCCTAAACCCTAAACCCTAAACCCTAAACCCTAAACCCTAAACCCTAAACCCTAAACCCTAAACCCTAAACCCTGAACCAACTTGACTTTGCCGGGCCCACCAGACCCAGGTACGACCCAACACCGGGTGAGAAGGTTTGCCTCATGCACTCTGGGCTGCATCTCTGGTCTCTAGGGTTAAAATTGGTTTAGGGTATAGGGTATAGGGTATAGGGTTTAGGGTCTAGGGTTTAGGGCATTATGGGCCCCGAATATGGGACCCTGGGCTTCTTCTTTTTGTGAGAATATGGGAGCCCTGAAGGCAGGATGCAAAGGTCAGGTAGGAGCTTATGGGTCCATCTTTGAAGGTTCGGGTTTAGGTTTCGGGTTCGGGGGTCCGAGAGGTCTCGGGAGCTTTGTGGACTTCTTGCTTTCGGTTTTCTCGGGTTTCAGAGGAGTGTTTTGGGGTTAAGGCGATGGTTTGGTTGCGGTTGTTTTTTGTGATGGCTTCTGGAGCTTTAGGGGAGGGAGTGGCTGTAGCGGCACTTTCGTGAACTAGCCCTTCCATGTCTTTGCAAGGAAGCCGATCGGTTAGGGTCTACAGGGTTTTGGGTAGAATCTCGCAACACCCGGAACCCTAATCCCTAAAACCTTAAAACCCCAACCCCCCCCCACCCCCCGGCCCCAGTAGATGCATTACCTCCCACAGCTGAGGTACAACCAGCATGTCGGGAGGAGAGGGCCCAGGGTTGGGATCTTGTGGTTTAGGCTCCAAGGCCTTAGCCCTCCTAGACTTACTTAGGGCCCCTGACGCCCCGCACACCCCTGAGCCCCCCGACAGTCTTAAACCTCCTATGTAGGGGGCCCCTAAGATTTTGGGGCCAATTTTTGCTCCAAAGAGGCCAATGGCAAGCCCTGGTCCCTAAGATTTCGGGTTTTCCCAAAAATTGGGGGTGCCTTTTTTGGGCGTTTGGTTGGGTTTTTTTGGGTGCTTTGCGGGGATTCAGGTTCAGAGATTTTCGGTTTTGTGGGATCCAGCGCGCGGTGATCATCTCTGGTCCAGGCCCTTTTTCCTGGGAGTCTTAAAGTAAGCCTCGGCCATTTCTTGCCGGCCCAAACCCCTAAACCTACAACCCTCAACCCCAAACCCCAAATCCCCCAAGCCTCCCAGCGCCCCTGCACCCCTCCCTCCCCATCCTCCCTTTCAAGCACCCCAGGTCCCGGAAGCCCCAGATCCCCCACGCAAACAAACACCCTCAAAGGGTTTAGGGTTTAGGGTTTAGGGTTTAGGGTACCAAGGCATCAAAGCCGCGTATCAGAAGTCGCCAAAGTCCTTTGGGGCTTAGGGTTTGGAGTGAGAAGATGTGGGAGGAGAGGACAGCTTTGTCAGCAACACCAAGGCTGTAGCCTCAGAGCCCTCAGCCCCCCCAGCCTGGTACCTCCCTAAACCCTAAACCCTAAACCCTAACCCTAAACCCTAAACCCTAAACCCTAAACCCTAAACCCTAAACCCTAAACCCTAAACCCTAAACCCTAAACCCTGCGGAAGAGGAGCGTGAACTTCGAAAGGCTGGCGGACATGGCGAAGCCAAAGAAGCGGGGAGGAGGTCTGAGGTTTCGGCGGGTGTGGGGCTTCTTCAGTCTTGGGGTAGTTTCATGTGCCCCTAAGATGGTCCCTTACCTCCTTTAGGGTTCCGATGTACCTTGGGTCGTATAGGGTATATACACGGGTATAGAAGGGGTCCCGATTTAAGGGCCCAATATGAAGGGACCATGTAACCACTTTTTGCCTAGGGTTTGTCTTGTGCTACATGTCTTGTTGATGGGTTGTGGATTGGGGGGGGTTCAGGGCGGAGCGTTGGAGTTTGCAGCTTACTTAGGCTTGAGCACGCGTGGGATTGGACGAGCCTTAACCCCGAAACCCGAAACCCCAAACCCCAAACCCCAAACCCCAAGCCCCAAACCCTAAACCCTAAACCCTAAACCCTAAGACCTAAACCCTAGACCCTGGACCCTAGACCCTAGACACTAAATCCTAGACCCTGAACCCGGCTAGCTCAAACTTCAGGAGCTGCAGACTCCTGGGCCCTCACGTCCATCAGCGGCAAGGACTGGCGTGGAGGATTTCAGAGTTTGCTTGGGGTTTGGGGTTTAGGGTTTGGGGTTTCGTTTTTGGGGTTTAGGGCCTGGGGTTTAGGGCTTGGGGTTTAGGGTTTGGGGTTTAGGGCTTGGGGTTTAGGGTTTGGGGTTTAGGGTTTGGGGTTTAGGGTTTAGGGTTTAGGGTTTGGGGTTTAGGGTTTGGGGTTTAGGGTTTGGGGTTTAGGGTTTGGGGTTTAGGGCTTGGGGTTCATGGGTCAACTAGAACCCCAGCTATATTTAATGGCTACCGCCAGTGCCGCCGACCCCCTCCAAGGGGGGCCAAGGCACTGTGGGCTCCGGCCGCGGATTGTATATATATACATATATATAGATATATGCGCAGGGCTTGGTCAGGTTGTAGAGTTCAGGGGGGGCGAAACATGGAGCCCTGATGGGCGGGGGGCGGGGTGCGTGGGTGGTGGGGGTAGAGCAAGCGGGCCAAGCGGGGGAGGTCGAGAAGGGGGGAGTAGGCGGAGCTGGAAGGGCGGAGGGCGGAGCGGGCAGCGGGCGGAGGGGGCGGGCGGGTGGGGGTGGAGCCAGCATGGGTGGGGGTGGGGGTTGGGGGTGGGGGTGGAACCATGGGGCCAGGAGCCATGGGTCCATGACAAGCGTGGGCGGCGGGGCAGGGTGCGTGCGGGGTGGGGGGGGTTGGGGGTGAGGGGCCATTTTTCGGACCACTGGCAGCCATGCAGGTCGAGGGATGAAGAATGGGACCAGGAGCCAGCCATGCAGGTCGAGGGATGAAGAATGGGACCAGGAGCCATGGGTCCATGAGAAGCATGGCGGGATGCGTGGGGGGCTTGGGCAAGGGAGGGAGTATGCGGAGCGGGAAGGGTAGAGGTGGTGGGGGTAGGGGCGGAGAAGCTACCTGCTTGGGCCGTGGACCATAATGAATGGGAGCAACACACACACGCTTCTCGTATGAGTGCCCACAGTGCAAGGCCAAGGTCGAAGCAGCCGTGCGAGACGGACGCATCGACAATCGACGGAAATGCGGACACAGGTTTACGGTCGCCGCAGGAAAAGTTGTCGCGACCCAGTCGGCGACCGCACACTTCTCGTATGAGTGCCCGCAGTGCAAGGCAAGGGTCGAGTCTACCAGGCGAGACGGATGCATCGACAATCGACGGAAATGCGGACACCAGTTTAGGGTCGCCGCAGGAAAAGTCGTCGCGACCCAGTCGGCGACCGCACACTTCTGGTATGAGTGCCCACAGTGCAAGGCAAGGGTGGAGTCTACCACGCGAGACGGATGCATCGACAATCGACGGAAATGCGGACACCAGTTTAGGGTCGCCGCAGGAAAAGTCGTCGCGACCCAGTCGGCGACCGCACACTTCTGGTATGAGTGCCCACAGTGCAAGGCAAAGGTCGAGTCTACCACGCGAGACGGATGCATCGACAATCGACGGAAATGCGGACACAAGTTTACGGTCGCCGCAGGAAAAGTCGTCGCGACCCGGTCGGCGACCGCACACTGCTGATAGCCTTAGAGCTTTAGGGGCCATAGGGGAGCCATGGGGCCATGAGGCCATGGCAGGGGTTATGGGACCATGCGGAGAGGGCGGGCCTTTAAAGTCAGCTGATGGGCCAGGAGGAGCCATGGGGCGGGAAGGGCGGAGGGGGCGGAGAGGGCGGAGAGGGTGAGCATGCACATAGTTTCGGGGCGTGAAGCCGTGGGAGGCATGGGACCGTGGAGCCATGGAGCCATGAGCCATTGGGGGCTAGAGGGATGGAGCCATGAGGCCATGGGGGCCATGGAGCCATGGAGCGCCGTGGGGCGGAGAGGGCGGAGAGGGCGGGAAAGTCAGCGATAAGGTCCAGGGGCGTGAGGCACGGGAGCCATGGGGCGGGATGGGACCATGCATGAGCCATAGGCGTGGGGCCATGAGGCCGTGGGGGCAAGGAAGGGCAGAGGCGGCGGGGCGGGATGGGACCATGGGGCCATGGGACCATGGAGCCATGGAGCGCCATGGAGCGGGAAGGGCGGAGGGGGCGGAAAGGGCGGAAAGGGCGGGGGGCGGGGGGCATGCACTGGGACCCAAAAAAAGCCGGGAAGCCATGGGAGCCATGGGGCGGGATGGGACCATGGAGCCATGGGGCCATGAGCCATTAGGAAGGGCAGAGGCGGCGGAGAAGGCGGATGAAAAGGTGCAGGGACGTGAGGCCGTGGGAGTCATGGGGCATGGGACCAATGAAGCCATGGAGTGCCATGGGGCGGGAAGGGCGGAGGGGGCGGGAACCATATGGAGCGCCATGGAGCGGGAAGGGCGGAGGGGGCGGAGCGGGAAGGGCGGAGGGGGCGGAAAGGGCGGAAAGGGAGAGGGCGGGCATGCACTGGGACTTTAAAGTCAGCTGACAGGGTCCAAAGCCGTGAAGCCATGGGAGCCATGGGGCGGGATGGGACCATGGAGCCATGGGGCCAGAGCCAATAAGGGTGAGAGGCATGGGGCCATGAGGCCATGGGGGGGAAAAGGAAGGGCAGAGGCGGCGGAGAAGGCGGGGATTTGCGGCCGTGGGAGCCACGACGAAGCCAGGAGCGCCATGGGGCGGCAAGGGCGGAGGGGGCGGGAACCATATGGAGCGCCATGGAGCGGGAAGGGCGGAGGGGGCGGGAAGGGCGGAGAGGGCGGGCATGCACTGGGATCCTTTAAACTCAGCTGAGAGCCATGGGAATGGGACCATGGAGCCATGGAGCGCCGTGGAGCGGGAAGGGCGGAGGGGGCGGAAAGGGCGGAGGGCGGAGGGGGCGGGGAGGGCGGAGAGGGCGGGCATGCACTGGGACCCTTTAAAGTCAGCTGATAGGGTCCAAAGCCGTGAAGCCATGGGAGCCATGGGGCGGGATGGGACCATGGAGCCATGGGGCCATGAGCCATTAGGAAGGGCAGAGGCGGCGGAGAAGGCGGATGAAAAGGTCCAGACGTGAGGCGTGGGAGAAGCCATGGAGCGCCATGGGGCGGTTGAGGGTGAGAGGCATGGGGCCATGAGGCCATGGGGGGGCAAGGAAGGCCAGAAGGCGGATGATAAGCTGGGCGGGATGGGACCATGGGGCCATGGGACCATGGAGCCATGGAGCGCCATGGAGCGGGAAGGGCGGAGGGGGCGGAAAGGGCGGAAAGGGCGGAGGGGCCCGGGAGGGCGGAGAGGGCGGGCATGCACTGGGAACCTTTAGGGTCCAAAGCCGTGAAGCCATGGGAGCCATGGGGGATGGGACCATGGAGCCATGGGGCCATGAGCCATTCGGAAGGGCAGAGGCGGCGGAGAAGGCGGATGAAAAGGTGCAGGGACGTGAGGCCGTGGGAGCCATGGGGCAAGGGACCAATGAAGCCATGGAGCGGGGCGGGAAGGGCGGAGGGGGCGGGAATCATATGGAGCGCCATGGAGCGGGAAGGGCGGAGGGGGCGGAGCGGGAAGGGCGAGGGGGCGGAAAGGGTGGGGAGGGCGGAGTTTGGGCGGGATGGGACCATGGAGCCATGGGGCCATGAGCCAGTAAGGGTGAGAGGCATGGGGCCATGAGGCCATGGGGGGTAAAGGAAGGGCAGAGGCGGCGCCGGAGGAAAAGGTCCAGGGACATGAGGCCGTGGGAGCCATAGGGCATGGGACCAATGAAGCCAGGAGCGCCATGGGGCGGGAAGGGCGGAGGGGGCGGGAACCATGTGGAGCGCCATGAAACGGGAAGGGCGGAGGGGGCGGAGCGGGCGGAAGGGGGCGGAAAGGGCGGAAGGAGAGGGCGGGCATGCACTGGGACCCTTTAAAGTCAGCTGAGAGGGTCCCAAGAAGGTGAAGCCATGGGAGCCATGGGGCGGGATGGGACCATGGAGCCATGGGGCCATGAGCCATTGAGGGTGAGAGGCATGGGGCCATGAGGCCATGGGGGGGCAAAGGAAGGGCAGAGGCGGCGGAGAAGGCGGATGATAAGGTCTGTGGGGCCATGGGACCATGGAGCCATGGAGCGCCATGGAGCGGGAAGGGCGGAGGGGGCGGAAAGGGCGGAAAGGGCGGAGGGGGAGGGCGGGCATGCACTGGGACCCTTTAAGTCAGCTGATAGGGTCCAAAGCCGTGAAGCCATGGGAGCCATGGGGCGGGATGGGACCATGGAGCCATGGGGCCATGAGCCATTAGGAAGGGCAGAGGCGGCGGAGAAGGGATGAAAAGGTCCAGATGTGAGGCGTGGGAGAAGCCATGGAGTGCCATGGGGCGGGAAGGGCGGAGGGGGCGGGAACCATATGGAGCGCCATGGAGCGGGAAGGGCGGATGGGGCGGAGCGGGAAGGGCGGAGGGGGCGGAAAGGGCGGGGAGGGCGGAGAGGGCGGGCAGGCACTGGGACCCTTTAAAGTCAGCTGATAGGGTCCAAAGCCGTGAAGCCATGGGAGCCGGGGCGGGATGGAGCCATCGGGCCATGAGCCATTAAGGGTGAGAGGCATGGGGCCATGAGACCATGGCGGGGTAAAGGAAGGGCAGAGGCGGCGGAGAAGGCGGATGATAAGGGGAGCCATGGGACCAATGAAGCCAGGAGCGCCATGGGGCGGGAAGGGCGGAGGGGTATGGAGCGCCATGGAGCGGGATGGGCGGAGGGGGCGGAGCGGGAAGGGCGGAGGGGCGGGAAGGGCGGAAAGGGTGGAGGGGCGGGGAGTGCGGAGAGGGCGGGCATGCACTGGGACCCTTTAAAGTCAGCTGAGAGGGTCCAAAGCCGTGAAGCCATGAGAGCCATGGGGCGGGATGGGACCATGGAGCCATGGGGCCATGAGCCATTGAGGGTGAGAGGCATGGGGCCATGAGGCCATGGGGGGGCAAAGGAAGGGCGGCCGCTCCACGGCGCTCCAAAAGGTTCCCGCCCCCTCCGCCCTTCCCGCCCCATGGCGCTCCATGGCTTCATTGGTCCCATGCCTCATGGCTCCCACGGCCTCACGTCCCTGGACCATCCGCCTTCTCCACGGGCGTGAGGCCGTGGGACCATGGAGCCATGGAGCGCCATGGAGCGGGAAGGGCGGAGGGGGCGGAAAGGGCGGAGAGAGCGGAGAGGGCGGGCATGCACTGGGGCCCTTTAAAGTCAGCTGACAGGGTCCAAAGCCGTGAAGCCATGGGAGCCTTGGGCGGGATGGGGCCATGCATGGAGCCATGGGGCCAGGAGCCAGAGGCTACGGCAGGCAGGATGGACCAGAACCAAGAGGGGGCCAGGAGCCATGGGTCCATGAGGAGCGCTTTGGATGGGGCGAGTCGGTGGTAGGGATAGGTCCATGAGCGGCATGGGCGGGGGGCGAGGTGTGTGGGTCGGGCGTGCACTGAAGGGTCCAGGGGCGGGGCGGAATGGCACCATGCACGAACCATTTCGGGCCAGAGGCATGGGGCCATGAGCCCATGGGCCATGGGACCATGGAGCCCTGGAAGGAAGAGTGACAAGGTCCACGGGCGTGAGGCCGTGGGACCATGGAGTCATGGAGCGCCATGGAGCGGGAAGGGCGAGGGGGCGGAGAGGGCGGAGAGGGCGGGCATGCACGGATGATAAGGTCCAAGGACGCGAGGCCGTGGGAGCCATGGGGCAATGAAGCCATGGAGCGCCATGGGGCGGGAAGGGCGGAGGGGGCGGGAACCAGAAGGAGCGCCGTGGAGCGGGAAGGGCGGAGGGGGCGGAGCAGGAAGGGCGGAGGGGGCGGAAAGGGCGGAAAGGGCGGAGGGGGCGGGGAGAGCGGAGAGGGCGGGCATGCACTGGGACCCTTTGTCAGCTGATAGGGTCCAAAGCCGTGAAGCCATGGGAGCCGGGGCGGGATGGGACCATGGAGCAATGGGCCATGAGCCATTGAGGGTGAGAGGCATGGGGCCATAAGGCCATGGGGGGGCAAGGAAGGGCAGAGGCGGCGGAGAAGGTGATAAGGTCCGTGAAGCCGGGCGGGATGGGATCATGGGGCCATGGGACCATGGGGCCATGGGACCATGGAGCCATGGAGCGCCATGGAGCGGGAAGGGCGGAGGGGGCGGAAAGGGCGGAAAGGGCGGAGGGGGCGGGGAGGGCGGAGAGGGCGGGCATGCACTGGGACCCTTTAAAGTCAGCTGAGAGGGTCCAAAGCCGTGAAGCCAGGAGCCATGGGGCGGGATGGGACCATGGAGCCATGGGGCCATGAGCCATTAAGGGTGAGAGGCATGGGGCCATGAGGCCATGGGGGGGTAAAGGAAGGGCAGAGGCGGCGGAGAAGGCGGATGATAAGGTCCAGGGACGTGAGGCCGTGGGAGCCATGGGGCATGGGACCAATGAAGCCATGGAGCGCCATGGGGCGGGAAGGGCGGAGGGGGCGGGAACCATATGGAGCGCCATGGAGCGGGAAGGGCGAAGGGGGCGGAGCGGGAAGGGCGGAGGGGGCGGAAAGGGCGGAAAGGGCAGAGGGGGGAGGGCGGAGAGGGCGGGCATGCACTGGACACTTTAAAGTCAGCTGATGGGGTGGGAGCCATGGGGCGGGATGGGACCATGGAGCCATGGGGCCATGAGCCATTGAGGGTGAGAGGCATGGGGCCATGAGGCCATGGGGGGGCAAAGGAAGGGCAGAAGAAGGCGGATGATAAGGTGACCATGGGTCATGAAAAAGGCAGTGCGGAAAACGGAGCGGGCGGGCATGCGCTGGGGCCCTTTAAATTCAGCTGATAGAGTTCAGGGGCATGGGGCCATGGGACCATGCAGCCATGGGGCCATGAGCCCTTGAGGCCATGAGAAGCAGTGCGGGCAGGAAGGGCGGGAAGGGCGGAGCAAGCGGAGGGCTCTTTGAATTCAGCTGATAGGGTGGGGCCATGGGACCATGGAGCCATGGGGCCACGAGGCCTTGATGGGGCCATGAGAAGGGCAGTGCGGGCGGGAAGGGCGGAGCAAGCGGAGGGGGCGGGCATGCACTGGGGCCCTTTAAATTCAGCTGCTAGGGGGGTCTGGGGCCATGGGACCATGCAGCCATGGGGCCATGAGCCCTTGAGGCCATGAGAAGCAGTGCGGGTGGGAAGGGCGGAGTCATGGAGCCATGGAGCCCTTGCGGACCATGGGGCCATGAGAAGAGCCGTACGGGCGGGAAGAGCGGAGCAAGCGGAGCAAGCGGAGGGGGCGGCAGCCCATGGAGCCGTAGGACGGGACCCATGGGCAGGGTGTATGTGGGGGTGGGAGTCGGGGTGGGGGTGAGGGAGTACGCCCTTGGGGACCATGGGGCCATGAGAAGGGCAAGAGCGGAGCAAGCGGAGCAAGCGGAGGGGGCGGCAGCCCCTGGGCCATGAGAAGGGCATTGCTGGAAGCGCGGGCATGGTGCCATAGGAAGAGACGGGTGTATGTGGGGGTGGGAGTCGGGCTGGGTGGGTGGGGTGGGCGGGCAGCAAGGGCAGTGCAGGCCATGGGCGGGGTGGGCGGAGCGGGCGGGAAGAGCGCGGCCATGGTGCCCTAGGAAGGGAGCCATAAGCAAGGGCAGACCATGCAGCCATGGGGCCATGAGCCCTTGAGGCCATGAGAAGCAGTGCGGGCCCTTTCAGCTGATAGGGTGGGGCCTATGGGACCATGGAGCCATGGAGCCACGAGCCCTTGGAGACCAAAGGGCAGTGCGGGCGGGAAGGGCGGAGCAAGCGGAGGGGGCGGGCATGAATTCGGACCCTTGAAATTCAGCTGATAGGGTCCGCGGGGGGCGGGGTGCGTGGGTGGTGGGGGTAGGGCAAGCGAGCGGGCATGCACTGGGGGCCGGTCGAGCTTTGGATGGGGTGGAGTAGGTGGTAGGGGTCGGCGGATATATATATATATATATATATATATATACTTTTTTTTGGGCAAACAGCAGTATGGGAGCAAACAGCAGGATGGGAGCATGCACTGGAGCCCTTAAAACTCCTTAGGGACATGGGATGGGGGCCATGGGGGCCATGGGCCATGGGGGCATGGCATGCCTGGTACCTGGTACGGCAGGGCCATGAAGGGCCATGCGGGCATGGCATGGTGTGGCAGGGCCATGATGGAGGCCAGGGCCATGGGGGCCATGGCAGCCATGCGGGTCATGGGCCATGGGGCATGGCGTGCCTGGTACCATGGGTGGCCGTGGGGGCCATGAAGGGCATGGCATCGCCTGGTACCATGGCCGGGCGGAGCGGGCGGGGAGAGCAGGGGCAGCGGAGCGGGCGGGCATGCACTGGAGCCCTCCTTAGGTCGGTAGCGGGCGATAGGGCCATGGGGGCATGGGCATGCCTGGTGCCTGGGGCTAGGAGGTCATTGGGGGCATGGGGGTCATGGGGGCCATGGGGGTCATGGGGCTTGGCCGGAGCGGGCGGGGAGAGGAGGGGCAGCGAGGGGGCGGCCATGCACTGCACTGGAGCTCTTAAAACTCAGCTATGGGCCATGGACAGCACGGGAGCGGAGCGAGCAGTGCACCGGAGCCCTTAAAACTCAGCTTAGGGTCTGTGTGGGGGGCATGGGGGCATGAGAGGAGACCGCGTATGGGTCAGAGGAGAGCAAGAGGGGAGCGGAGTGGGCGGGCGTGCCGTGCATGAGGCCATGGGGCCATGGGGGCCGTGGGCCTTGGGGGCCAGGCCAGCCTCGGGTCGGGGACTGCTTCGGGTCTAGGGACATGGGGCCATGGGACCTTGGGGCCATGGGGCCATGAGGCCCCATGGGTTTGGGCGTGCTGAGGCCATGGGTGGCACGGGTGGAGCGACGGGGGTTTGGGCATGCACGGGAACGAACTCAGGGAATGGAGTACCGGCGAGGGTTTGGGCGTGCTGAGGCCATGGGAACTCAGGGAATGGAGCGCACTATGGGTCTTCACTGACGCCGCCCCCGCTCCAGCTGGGGTCGGCGGATAACTGTACACTCAGGGGGGGTGCGAAAGCTGCCTAGGCAGTTGCAGCGGAAACTGCCCTAAACCCTGAGGTTCAGAGTTGAAGGTCGAGTGGTTTAATGCTTTTGGGGTTTCGGGGGTGTGCTGTCGCCGGTACTTATGACTGCACTTATAACCAGATTAGGGCACTTGAGAGGCTTATAGGTGGGTTATAAGTACAGTTGTTATTGCTTAATAAGCACCATGAACCTCCAAGTACTGTTGCAGTAGAGGTGAAGGTCCGAGCCTTCGGGTCTTGGAGTTTGGGGGTGCATACAATGCAGCGTGAAAGAACTGGTAGGGGTCCGCCCGCAAAAAGCGAAACCCTGAACCCTCAACCCTAAACCCTAGACCCCCAAGCCCCTAAACTTCCCAAGACCCTGAAGCCCCAAACCCTAAACCCCAAACCCCAAAACCCTATAACCCTAAGGTGTAAGGGCTTAGGGGTCGGAAGCCCCGCGAGGATCCCGTGGGCCCCTTACCGCCCATCAAGATGCCGGCGGACAAGGAGCCTAAACCCTTTGCTCAAACCCAAAACCCTCAACCCTAAACCCTCAACCCTCAACCCTCACCCCTCAACCCTAAACCCTAAACCCTAAACCCTAAACCCCAAACCCTCAACCCTAAACCCTAAACCCTAAACCCTAAACCCTAAACCCTAAACCCCAAACCCTAATCCCTCAACCCTAAACCCTCAACCCTCAACCCTAAACCCTAAACCCCAAACCCTAAACCCTCAACCCTAAACCCTGCTCAACCCTGGGGCTTGTAGAGGGCCTCCAAGCACAGGCGGCCTCGGCGCCCGCCACGGCTCGGGGTCCGAAGGCCGACGGCGAGGAGGAAGGCCCGGGAGGGAGCTATGCTTTGGGTTTGGGGTTTAGGGTTTAGGGTGTAGGGTTTAGGGTTTAGGGTTTAGGGCTTAGGGTTTAGGGTTTAGGGTTTAGGTTTCAGGGTTCAGGGTTCAGGGTTTAGCTGTAATTTCCCCGAAACCTAGAAGCCAACAGCCCTGAAACCCAAAACGCATAAAAAGACGCTCTAAGCCTTAGAACGAAACGCCTTAAAGCCCGACAAGCCCTAAAGCCCAAAATCCTGACAACAGATGGGGGATTTCCCTTAGTAGAGACGGCCTGGTTTACCCCAAATTTTCAACCCTAAACCCGAAGCCCTGAACCCTAAAGCCCCAAAACCCTAAACCCTAAAGCCCCAAAACCCTAAACCCTAAACCCTAACCCTAAACCCTAAACCCTAAACCCTAAACCCTAAACCCTAAACCCTAAAGCCTAAAGCCTAAAGCCTAAAGCCTAAAGCCTAAAGCCTAAACCCTAAGCCCTAAGCCCTAAACCCTAAACCCTAAACCCTAAACCCTAAACCCTAAACCCTAAAGCCTAAAGCCTAAAGCAAACCCTAAACCCTAAACCCTAAACCCTAAACCCTAAACCCTAAACCCTAAACCCTAAACCCTAAACCCTAAACCCCCTCAATCCGTGCCGGAGCCCCTGGTTCAGGCAAGAGCCCCGAGAAGCTCCCGGAGGTGCTGGGACCAAAAGGGGGACCAAAGGGTGGTGGCGGCGGCTGTGGTGGGGTTTAGGGTTTAGGGTTTAGGGTTTAGGGTTTAGGGTTTAGGGTTTAGGGTTTAGGGTTTAGGGTTTAGGGTTTAGGGTTTAAGGTTGAGGGTTTAGGGTTTAGGGTTGACGGTTTTCGGGTTTAGGGTTTGGGGTTTAGGGCTGGGGGTTGAGGGTTGAGGCTCATTAGGGGCGAGGCAGCAGAGGCTTGTGGGCTTGCTTAGAGGGTTTGGGCTTCAGGTTGTTGGGGGTTCGGACTTTCAGGGGGGTGGCTTATCAGAGGGTTTGTTTGGGGTTTGTGGGCAGAGACTGGTTGAGAGAGAGTGCTAATTGTGTGTGTGTGTGTGTGTGTGTGTGTGTGTGTGTGTGTGTGTGTGTGTGTGTGTGTGTGTGTGTTTTTACATAGATAGATAGATAGATAGATAGATAGATAGATAGACTTAGATAGATATCCAGATCTAGATATAGATATAGACACAGGTAGATAGAAAGATGTGTGTACATAGAGACTATACCTGTACACACCCAAACCCTAAGCCCTAGCCGTACCCCAAAGCAGTAGAGGATCCGAGCTCGCAGAGGGCTTTTGAGTAGTAGAGTAGGTACCCTTTAACCTTTTTTGGGTATTTCTAATTATTTCTAATCCCAACAAAACTCCAAAGGTTAGCCTTTAGTTCCCCCGGGTTTCTGGACAACTCAGGCTCGTCTGTGTGCGCGCAGGTGTCCCGACCGCGCTCGGCGGAGACTGCGGCGAATGAGGCAACCGAGGAGGCGCGGCCGCCAACTTTAACCAAGCAAGCGGGATTAGGGTTTAGGGTTTAGGGTTTAGGGTTTAGGGGGATTTTTAGTGGGGTTTTTGAGGGGTTTTGGGGGGTGTTAGGGGCGTTTGGGGGGTTTTACGGTTAGGGGGTAGCCCAGCGGTACCCTTTTGGGCTCCCTTATAAAGTAACCTCTGGTTACGGAGCACCAAGCGAAACCCCAAACCCCAAACCTTAGGGCTTAGGGTTTCCAGGGCTCAGAGCTTCCGGAATCTTTACATCCCCCAAGTTTCCGAAAGTCAAATAGGGTTTAGGGTTTAGGGATTTGGGTAGCCTAAACCCTGCAAACCCAAATCCCTTCAATGAAAGCTCCACGTCACTTAAAGACCCTCAACCCCAAACCCGTGGGGGTTTGGGGGTTTGGGAGTTAAGAGAGGGGGTTTAGGGGGGGTTTAGGGGGGGTTTAGCGGGGGTCTTAGGGGGGTTAGGGGGTTTGGGCGGGGTTTAGGGTTTAGGGCCTCCGAGGCCCTAAGCCCTAAACCCTAGTCTGTTGATGCAGGTGGCCTTCGCGCCGGCCCCTGCAAAGGCGGAGGGCGAAGAGCGAGGCGTCCTCGGTGCTCCACTTGAGGTTTGCGGGGGTTCCAGGGTTTTAGGGTTTTAGGGTTTTAGGGTTTTAGGGTTTGAGGGTTTGAGGGTTTTGGGGTTTTAGGGTTTTAGGGTTTTAGGGTCTTAGGGTCTTAGGGTTTTAGGGTTTTAGGGTTTTAGGGGTTTAGGGTTTAGGGTTTGGGGCTCAGGGTTTAAGGTTTAGGGGGTCGTAGGGTTTAGGGTTCAAGGGTTTTAGGATTCAGGGTTTGCTTAGGGTTTGGGTTTTAAGAGGCTTTTGGGGTTCAGGGCTTTCAGGGCGTAGGGTTCAGGGCTTTAAGGGTTTGGAGGTTCAGGGTTCAGGGATTAGGGCTTTTGGTTTCAGAGGTTCAAGGTTCGGCGGGGTTTAGGCATCAGGAGGCCATGCGGCAGAAGTTGAGCTGAAACCTGGGTCTGGTGCTCCCTCTTGCACACGGAATCCAAATGGGTGTTTCCGAAGAATAGGGGTGCCGTTTTGGGGGTCCCTTTAACGCGAGTCTATTTTACTTTTGGTATAAAACGGGTACCCCTATTTTGGGAATGAAGGTGGGGCTTGCCCGGTGGTCATTGGCTTCTGAACCAGTTCTAGGCGTCACGAACGCAAACGCCCCGGCAGCAATGAAGGCACGTGTACATGGCAAGTCGTCCCACCAAAAACCCGAAACCCTAAACCCTGGGCAAGGCAGGAATTTGCATGTGAAGACTGCAGGGAACCCTGCGAAACCTTAGCCCATGCAGAGTCCTAAACCCTAAACCCTAAACCCTAAACCCTAAACCCTAAACCCTAAACCCTAAACCCTAAACCCTAAACCCTAAACCCTAAACCCTAAACCCTAAACCCTAAACCCTAAACCCTAAACCCTAAACCCTAAACCCTAAACCCTAAAACCTAAACCCTAAACCCTAAACGAGGCAGGAGCCCGGAGAAGCTTCCGGAGGCCCTGGCGCGAGCTCGGGGGCTCTGGGTGCCTTCTGGTCTCCTTGTAGCGTTTACACGGGTTTAGGGTTTAGGGTTTAGGGTTTAGGGTTTAGGGTTTAGGGTCAGGGTTTAGGGGGTTAGGGGGTTAGGGGGTTAGGGGGTTAGGGTTTAGGGTTCAGGGTCAGAAGTTGCGCAGATTCTGTGCTATGGTACTAGGGGGCGGGGAGAGAGACATGGAAGGTCTAAAGCACAAACCACTTTCCCTAAACCCTTGCAACATCTCATGCCCCCGAAGCCCTACGCCCTAAACCCTAAACCAAACCTGCAGTGAGTTGCGGTGCTTCAGCAGTCTGGGCCCCCGAACGCCCTATATGAACTTTACGAAATAGGGAACCCCCAATGCAGATCCCCAAATAGTAGGATTCCCTGATAATAGGGACCCCAAAAGGGTACTCAAATTTCGGAATCCTCCCTATGTAAAGTCGGGGTACCCCCTTTTATACAAAGGACCCCAAAAGAGGGGTACCCCCAATAATCGGAAACCTCCATATAGACCCCTACTTGGAGGTTCATTCTAACCATAGGAGGGCACTTAAGGGGCTTATAAGTGGTTATAAGTACAGTTCTAATTGGTCAATAAGTACCCTGAACCCTAAACCCTAGACCCTAGACCCTAAACCCTAAACCCTAAACCCTAAACCCTAAACCCTAAACCTCCAAGTATGTCTGGGCCAGGTAGTGGCCCGGCCCTCCAGGGAGGAGCCCCCAGCGAACGCAACGGAGGAGGAGGCCGGCACAAGGAGCCTTGGATTTGTTACGGTTGGCCTTCGTGCTTTTGTGGGGGTTTAGGGTTGAGCGTTTAGGGTTTAGGGTGTAGGGTTTAGGTTTTAGGGTTTATTCTTTATTTCAGGTTTTTTCCTTTCTGGGTTTCTTACCCTGTGCGTCAACCGCCCCATTAGACAGGGAGGCCTGGAATAGAAAACAAACGCCCAGTATAGAAATCAACCGCCTTGTTTGGGAAACCACCTTCCACGGCATCACTGGCGGTTGGCGAGGACGATCGGAGGAACTTTGAGTGAACTTGTGCGTCAAAACTGGAAAATTTGATGTCCAAAATGCACTTTTGCGAGAATTCTGGGAGCAACGGAGGGCGTGATGCTGGCGTGACTCCAGCGTGATGCTGGCAACGGCTCTAGTCGATAGATAGTACTGCGCACATGCAACCGCCCAGTTTAAGCGTGATGCAGGCGTGATGCAGGCGTGATGCTGCAGACTTAATGCGTTTGCACTGATGCACGTGTAGGTTTTTTGCTGGAAAAACAGTTTTACGCACCGAGATCTCGTGCCTTCTGGACAAAATTCGAAAGTCCCGGCAAGTATCCCAAAACTACCGTTCTGAAACATCCCAAACTGGGCTGTTGTAGGAGGTTCGTGAACCGCCTCGTTTGGCAGGGAGGTTGGACTTACAGGGTTAAGGAGTTCTTAGGATTCCGCATTTGGGGTCCCGGACCTCCTGGCATCAAGCGTGGCGTCGGGTTAGGATCATGCTTGGTGAAGTACTGGGGGACTTCGGGCCCCAAGTCATGTTTCCTTCTGGCTGGTTCGGCTGGTTCTTAGTAGGGAATGAGGGAATGAGGGCCCTGTAAAATCCCTTAAAGGGAAAATCAGGATGCTCATTCCCTACTAAGACATAGGGGGTCTTGTCCGAATTCGCCACCGGCTACCCAAAGGCCGAAAGAGAGGGCAGGGGAGAGCTCTGGCCAATGAAGACCTCGCCCCTGACCATGTGTGACGCGTACGTGCCGAGTACCGAACTTGAGATGACCTGTAGCCGCACGCCTCTAATAGCACGAGTGCCCAAATTGCCGTTGGCAAACCCTAAGCCCTTACTCATAAACCCTAAACCCTAGCAACAGTGACAAGTCCACAAGTGTCACTTGTCACTTCATCGGAAGCGGCCCGCCGCCGCCCCCGCCCACACCCCCAACCCTCTTGAAGCTCACCCTACACCCTAAACCCTAAACCCTAAACCCTAAACCCTAAACCCTAAACCCTAAACCCTTAACCCGGCCGGAGGCCCCGCCCCCGAAGCCGCTCACCTTGCCGCCGCTGGACACCACGAGCTCGCAGGCGCTGGACCCCCCGAAAAGACCCCACCGACTCTTTTTACTTGCAGTTTAGGGTTTAGGGTTTAGGGTTTAGGGTTTAGGGTTTAGGGTTTAGGGTTTAGGGTTTAGGGTTTAGGGTTTAGGGTTTAGGGTTTAGGGTGTAAGGTTAGAGTTTCGGGTTTAGGGTTTAGGTTTTAGGGTTTAGCTGACCAAAACACACGCATTCCTGAAATTTCTGTAGAACGCGAACACAGCGTATCGTTCTTGCGAGCGTACAAATCACCCTCGTTTTACCTTCATCGCGTCGAGGCGGGTCCTCCCAACATACCCTTCTAACGAAGTAGGCCACTGCAGTCAGGCGCCACTCGAAACCCTAAACCATGGACCCTAAGCCCAAAACCCTAAACCCCAAACCGCAAACCCCAAACCCCAAACCAAAAAACATACCCAAACACCCGAAGCCCCAAACTCCAACGATACCGTCGAAACCCCCCCCCCCCCCCAAACCAAAAACAAGCAAGACTCCAACTGGAACCTTGGGGACCTAAACCCTAAACCCTAAACCCTAAACCCTAAACCCTAAACCCTAAACCCTAAACCCTAAACCGTAAACCGTAAACCCTAAACCCTAAACCCTAAACCCTAAACCCTAAACCCTAAACCCTAAACCCTAAACCCTAAACCCTTAAACCCTAAAACCCTAAAACCCTAAAACCCTAAACCCTAAACCCTAAACCCTAAACCCTAAACCTAAACCCTAAACCCTAAACCCTTAAACCCTTAAACCCTAAAACCCTAAGACCCTAAACCCTAAACCCTAAACCCTAAACCCTAAACCCTAAACCCTAAACCCTAAACCCTGAACCCTAAACCCGAAACCCTAAACCCTAAGCCCCCTCCAAGGCACCCAGGGCCGAAGAGGAGGCCGATTCCCGGGACGAGGCCCCTGGCGACGCCAGTCCCTCAGCCGGTGCCTCAGACCTCGGCCTCACGGGTATTGGGGCTTAGGGTTTAGGGTTTAGGGTTTAGGGCTTATGTCTGAGGGCTTAGGGTTTCGGGCTGACCTCCTCACAGCTGCTGGGATAATGAGGACCCCAAGAAGGTACCCCTAGTTTCATGTTGAAGCCACGTGAGCGTTTTCGCAGGAGTGCGGGTTCCGTTCTGGCAAGGAAAGAGAATCCGTTGCAGCTTTGGCTGCTTCCAGAGTGCCTGACGGTTAGCCAGAAATCCTCGACCCTTCTAAGACCCTGAGAACGAATCGCATCTGAAATATGCTGAGTCGACAGCCGTTCAGAGGGTTTGAGTGTTTTCGCGCGCCTCTCGAGAAACTCGTGCGCGACTTTGTTGGCCTTTGTCCGCCGAGGATGTGCCGGGCCCGCACAATGAGGCGGAGCCTAGCAACGACGCAGAGCCGCAGCAGGCTGGCTGCCTGGCTTGCAACCAGAACCTACTGCAAGCCCTTCACCCTGAGGCATTGTGTGGGTTTTGGGTCCAGAAATCAAAAATGCCCAAGCCGCCAAGGCCGAACCTGAACAGTTTCGATTCTGGCCCGTGCTGGGGCTTTGTTGTGCAAGCTTTGCAAGTACAGGACAACACACAGGTACACTTTCATGGCTCGCAGGTCGGACCTAGTTGGTCAGGACTAGTCCAGAAGCAGTCAGCGACTGCCTTTCAAAACCGTAAAGGCTCATGAACGCGCTGCACCGTCAAATCCACGAAGTCCTGCAAGCTCTCAAGCACCCTAAGTGCGGGCTACCCTGTAAAGCCTAAAGTCGCAAAGCCCTGACACCCTAAGCCCGAAAGTCATACACCTGCGACTCATAGCCTTATCACACACTAACAACCTCAACCCGAAACCCCAAAACCCTAAACACGAAACCCTGAGCCCAAGACCTGATTTTTAGCCGCCCTTGCGAGGCGCAGTCCCCGGCCGGGAGTGTGGAGCAGGAGCCCGCTTCAGGTGATCAAACAATGAAGCCTTGTATTCGGGGGTTTCCGAAATTTGGGGGGTACCTTGTTGGGGTCCTCCTTCTAAGGGGCTCCCAGATTCGGGGTCCCTTATTCTCGGAAGCTCCCGTCTAGTTCTGGGGTCTTGGAGCACTCTTTGGCTTGATGGTGGGGTTTGCGGTGACTTTAGATTCTTTCGGCAATTCAATCCCTACACTCAAAAACCAAACGGAGTTCAGGGTTGGTGGGCCTCTCGAGGTTTGCAGGGGTTTAGGCGGTTGGGCTGTTCCCGGGGTACATAGAAACCCTAAACCCCATACCCCAAACACTCAAAGGCTCTGCCGGAGCCCTCAACCCTGAAATTCTAGGCCCCAAGCCCTAAACCCTAAACCCTGAACCCTAAGCCCAAAAACTCCAGCGTTTTTGCGAGCCTTCTTGTGCGCACTAGACCAGGAGCAGCGGTCGCCACGGTCGCCCCAGTCGCCCCGGTCACCCCAGTCGGCCGAGCGCGTGCAGAAGACTCTGGTGGAGGCTGGGCCCCTTTTCGGCTTGGCGAGGGTGCCCGTTGCGCTCTTGGGTCCTTCCTTGGAGTTTTTTTTGGGGGGTCCGAGGGTTTAGGGTTTAGGGTTTAGGGTTTATGTTTTCTTTCGGCAGTTTAGGGTTTTTCTTGTCTTAGCATATCTGCGCCACTCTTTATGCTAGTGGGTATCCCAAGTTTAGAAACGAGTTTTTTGAGGCGCTCTGAGCCCTCAGCCCCTCTCCCTTCAAGCGCCAAAAGCCGCCTGCAGTGAAAGCTCTCAAAAACCCTAAACCCCCCTAAATCCTACACCCTCAGCCCGACTACTTAAAACCCTCAACACTAAGCCCTGAGCCCAAAACTTGTTTTTGGTGCCACCTTGGCGAGGCGCAGTCCCCGGCCGTGAGTGTGGAGCAGGAGCCCGCTTCAGGTGAGCAAACAATGAAGCCTTGTATTCGGGGGTTTCCGAGATTAGGGGGGTACCTTGTTGGGGTCCTCCTTCTAAGGGGCTCCTACTATTGGGGTTCCATAAACTCCCGTTTAGTTCTGGGGTCTTGGAGCACTTGTTTTGATGGCAGGGTTTACGGTTGCTTTGGATTCTGTAGGCAATTCAATTCCTAAACTCAAAACCAAACAGGGTTGGGTTCAGGGTTGGTGGGTCTCTCGAGGTTTGCAGGGGTTTAGGCGGTTGGGTTCCATCCTGATACTAGCAGTGTCACAACTCGGGGTAAGCCCTAAACCCTGAACCCTAAACCCAAAAACTCTAGCGTTTTTGCGAGGCTTCTTGCGCTCACTAGACCAGGAGCACCGGTCGCCACGGTCGCCCCAGTCGCCCCGGTCGCCCCAGTCGGCCGAGCGCTTGCAGAAGACTCTGGTAGAGGCTGGGCCCGTTTCAGCTCTTAGGTCCTTCCTTGGAGGTTTTTTTGGGGGGGTCCGAGGGTTCAGGGTTTAGGTTTCCTTTTGGCAGTTTAGGGCGCTTGGGGTCTCCGGAATCTGGGGTCTTGGTCTTAACATAGCTGAGCCACTCTTTGCTGGTGAGGCTGTCAGACTTGACGCTGTGGAAGGCTTTGCCCAGGGACCCGTAAGCCACAAGTGCGAAACTAAGCCCAAATGAGTTCCAGCCCTTCGCATTCTCACCGAACAACAAGCCAAGACGCCTGAATACTCACCTGACCTTGTCTAACCTGCAACCTCCCCGCCGGGCCTCCAACCCTGAACCCGAAGCTCTAAACTGAACCCTAAGCCCTGAACCCCAAAACCCCTGAACCTCTAAACCCCTCAACCCCTAAACCCTAAGCTCTAAACCCTGAACCCTGTATCCTAAACGCTAAACCGCCAACCCACCTCCTGTGAGCCTTTCCGGGTTGCCGTTCCCAGGAGGATCCCGGGGAGGCATCGCCAGTGGGGTCGCTGGGCTGCCCTTATAATAGAGTTTAAGGCTGTTGTTTAGGGTTTAGGGTTTAGGGTTTAGGGTTTAGGGTTTAGGGTTTAGGCTTGATTGTGTTGGGGAGTTAAGAGTCCAAGGGTTCATGAGTGTGCGCGCCTCTGAACAATCTCCGCTCTGGCCTCAAGCCCTACAACTCTAAACCCTAAACTCTAAACTCTCTGAACCTTGCAGGGCACCTCCATTGAAGCTACATGCCAAACTCTCTCCTGAGCTACCAAGCATCCTAAAAGCACCTCATCACAAGCTGATATATATATATATATATACTGTTTCATACTCGATTATTACACTAATAATTCTTCTGTTTTGTTTTAAAGCCTTACACTGCTTCGTGCGGGGTTGAGGACTTTGTTCCTGGCTGCGTGAATCCGCCCTCGCCGAGGATCGGGGCCTCCAGAACGTCGGGATCAGACCCCCAGGAGCTCTCCAGCCAAGCCCTAAACCAAAAACCCCCAAACCCTAAACCCTAAACCCTATATAAACCCTACACCCTAAACCTAAACCCTAAACCCTAAACCCTAAACCCTAAACCCTAAACCCTAAACCCTAAACCCTAAACCCTAAACCCTAAACCCTAAACCCTAAACCCTAAACCCTAAACCCTCAAAACTTGGACGGGGAGATAGACAGGGTCAACTCCTTGGGGGTGCTGGGCTGAGGCTTGCGGGGTGGTGGGGGCTTAGGAGCCTCAACCCTACAAACCTGAACGCTCTCAACCCTAAACCCTAGAAACCCGAAACCCTAAACCCTAAACGCTAAACCCTAAACCTTTCAAAAGCCCTGAAATATTGGGGTGCTGAGAAGCGCAAGGAGGCCTTCAACAACGCCCACCCCGGCGACTCGCCCACCCAGGCGCCCTCTCGGACAGGTGGTGGTTTAGGGTTTAGGGTTTTAGGGTTTAGGGTTTAGGGTTTAGGGTTTCGGGTTTAGGGTTTAGGGTTTCGGGTTTCGGGTTTCGGGTTTAGGGTTTAGGGTTTAGGGTTTAGGGTTTAGGGTTTCAAGCCTTCAGCCGATGTAGGGATGTGAGTGCTACCACAAGAGTCTAGACGCTACAGAATGTTGTATAGTAATATGGTATTATACGATATGAGAAACTCTTATATAAGAGTCTAAAGTACCCCTTAGTATACAATATTCTACAATGTCGTCTTCTGCAATATGACGGTTTCAAATATACGGGAGGGTCTTAAGACCTTAGTGGTGTTGTGGTTCTGATGACCTCTACAGCGGCTAGTGTCGCTAGCTTTGCTCGGCAGTTTTCATAGGATTTGGGATGGCGGCGTTTCGTGAGAGATGCCGTCGCCAGAACAAGGTGGAGCTACCCGCGTCGCCGCGACGGCAGAAGACTCCGGTCGAGGTGGTGAGAGCTGGCTTTGTGCTCGGGCTCTTGGGATCCTTTCTCTAAATTTAAGATTCGGAGCAGTCAGATCAGAACCCAGAACCCTGAATCCGACCCTAACGGCCCCAATGGCGTGATGCCGGGAGGCCCCCAAGTCCCAACCACCCGAACACCGAATCCACCCTCAAGTCCCCAAAAACCCAGACTGGGCGCATTCAAGCCTCAAGCTTTCACCCCCCAAGACCCTGAGAAGCCCTGAGCACTGAGCCCTAAACCCTAAACCCTAAACCCTAAACCCTAAACCCTAAACCCTAAACCCTAAACCCTAAACCCTAAACCCTAAACCCTAAACCCTAAACCCTAAACCCATAACCCATAAACCCTAAACCTGAAGATCTCCAGGAACCTTTGCCCCAGGAAGCCGAGCAAATGTAGGAACCCTAAGAGTCCGAGGAACCCTCGGAAACCCAGGAAGCTAGGAAACCGAGAAACCCTAGGAACCCTAGGAAGTTTAGGGAGTTCTAGGACCCTAAACCCTTAACCCTAAACCCTAAACCCTAAACCCTTCACCCTAAACCCTAAACCCTAACTCTAAACCTTAAAATTTCGAGGAAATCTAGGAATGCTATCAACCCTAGGAACCCGCCAAGCTCTCCCTGCGCAGGAGGATGTGGGCGAGGCCTCCCCGGTGGGGACGCTTGCTCTGCTCTTGGGTTCGGGTTTAGGGGTTTAAGGGCTAAAGGGTTTAAGGGTGTAAGGGATTGGGGTTTGGGGTTGTCGGGTTTAGGGTTTAGGGTTTCGACCTTGCCGCAGCCTTTAAGCCACCAACCCCGATTCCTTCCAAACCCACCTAAAACCCTCAAGCCTCAAAAACCCTGAAGCCTCAAACCCTAAACTCTAAACCCTAAACCCCAAACCTTAAACCCTAAACCCTAAACCCTAAACCAAACCCTAAACCCTAAACCCTAAACCCCACACCCTCAAAACCTCTGAGTCAGCTCAGGATCCGGGCCTCTAGGGCCTCAGCCTCGGATTCCGCCTCCGAGGAAAGCGCCGCCTTTGGTCGTTCGGGGGGGGGGGGGGGGCATTAGGGGTTTCGCTTGGGGTTTAGGGTTTAGGGTTTGGGGTTTCGGGTTTCGGGGTTTCGGGGTCTCGGGGTTGGGGTTTCGGGGCTTCGGGCGCAGGGTTGATTATTGGAGGATTCAGGCCCTCCATGTGGGGTATTTACTTTCTGAGCGCTCATCTTTAAAGCGAATTTATGTCCACTTTGCTGCTTTTCTTGACGATGTATACCATGCAAGATCCTAAACCCTAAACCCTAAACCCTAAACCCTAAACCCTAAGCCCTAAGCCCTAAACCCTAAACCCAAAACCCTAAACCTCAGTCAACCTTCCCTCATACCTCCCCTTGAGGGTTTCAGGGCCAAAAGCAACCGCAGCGAGGAGCCTTTCAACGCTTCCGCCATGGGCCTCACCGACTCCACCATGCAGGTGCCTCTTGCTGCTTGGGGGTTGCGAAGTCTATTAAATCTTGGGGAAGAACCCTAAACCCTAAACCCTAAACCCTAAACCCTAAACCCTAAACCCTAAACCCTAAACCCTAAACCCTAAACCCTAAACCCTAAGCCCTCTCCCAATTGCCCACCCCACATCCTACAAGACCAGACCAAACCCCCTTGCATGACCCAAGGCGCTGGCCCTTCGTGCGATGGACTCGGACGGAATGATCGAGGAGGCTTCTAGGGAGGGAGCTAAAGCCCCCCCCCCCCCCAAAAAAAAAAAAAAA